>CAKMRH010000077.1:0-130702 GCA_928085145.1 Nezara viridula | reverse complement strand
CAAGGTTTTTATTAGTGCCGACTTTTCTACCCAAGTGTGTGGGTCATCATCAGGGCGTGCTTCGTGCACTGAAGTTTGTCGAGTCTCGCATTAAGTTCCGTTTCATCACGGCGGGGCGCTCATTGTTTTAGGTTGCATCTCAAAGGATACTAGTGCGATCTGAAACTCTCTAGGCAAGGGCAGGATTGGTGAATAGTTGATAAATAGCAATAATCTGATTAATCAGTATTAATCAGAAATTATTATTATATAATAGTTAGTTCGTTAACTTATAACTTATTTGTAAATCATTTCCCTAAATTCGAGTGAATAATATGAGTGAAAACCAACTCAGTATGGACCTATGGGACAACATAGAAGATGTTGTTGTCTTAATAGTAGAGAAGAATGCGAAGATTCCGGGTGCATTAGAGACCCCCGATACATTCGCAGCGCAAGGTTTACCGGTAGGCCACCATACAACGGATAAATCAATAGTACAGAAAGCACCAGTGAAGAGGCCTCGTGAAGGAACTCCTGATCTTGAGAACGAAATAAGAGAAGCCTCGCCCAAGAGGCTAAGAAAATCGAGGCTTCTCTAAAAAAATATCTTGCTGCAAATGAAATAAACATTGTTCAGCATAAAGCAACATAGGGGAAAATCAATAATATTGAAGATATCCTGGAAACCCTATGTTATAAAACTATAAAGTTTTATTACGCCATCTCAAAAACTTTTGTACCCAAACAATGTAATCTACGATTGTTACTAACCAACTTAACACAAGCTGTTTAGGCAACTTTCCAAATTTAATTGAAGTTAAGGCAAATGAGTCTAATGAGTTCAACATAGCAGTTCAACTTATTTTGGCAGTGGATAAAGAAATCTAAGATATTGGGATTACGGTTAGGATTAGTGGGCCAGTAGGTAGGTTAGTTGGACGGAAGAAGGATAAAATGTTGGGAATTTAGTGCAGACAGCAAGGATCTACCACGAGAATTCGTGGTTCTTAAATCCCATTCTTGATACTTGGCGTTTAAGTCTGCACCCAGGATGAAGTGATGTCCTAAGGAGTTAAGGAAAGAACTGAACTGGTCATTGGATATGGATCTGTTAGGAGGACAATATGCTGATGCTATGGTGACGGAAAAGGAGAAGGTTTTGATTATAATGGCAGTGAATTGCAGGAAATCTTGAGTAGGTAATGGGAGTATGTGATGGGACAGGGATTACTGTGCAATGACAGCAGTACCGGCATGTGCCCTACCGTCAGGATGGTCAGTACGATATGTCAAGTATTGCGGTATTTTGAGGAGTTGTTTAGTGGTTAGTTGAGTTTTAGTAATTAGTCTCACATCAATGTTCTTGTCAAGTAGTAAAATAGATAGTTCGTCTGTATGATTTCTAACACCATTGGCATTTCAAAGGAGAATGGATATGGGTTTTGGTATGTAAGTCATTTAAGGATTTTTTAAAGGAGGGATGAGGTGAGATACGAGATTTGTGAGGAGTGATATGAGTGGAGTAACTAGAGATTTGAAATCGCTGAGGAAAGATGCTCACAAACTGGTGAGATATGTTGCATTTGAAGGAGAAGGAATATGGTGAATTTGTTGTTGATGGTTAGGTATATTAGGACGAAGAGAATTTTGAGTTTGGGGTTGAGGTTGTTTTTGTGGCAGGGCTTGACATTTATCGCTTGAATTATTACTCTACCCCTAAGTAGTTGGGAGGCTCTCTCTCTCTTTTTAGTCTTATTGCCTCATCTTAAATCCGATTTTTCTGGTGTTTTGAGCTTCTTGTAAATTTGGCAACCTTTGTAATTGGACTGGTGTTCCTCCAAGCATAGGGCACACGCTGTAGAATCTTGTATAGGTTTAGTGCACTCCACAGATTTTTGCTGTTCTCCGCACTTTACGTTACGCGACTCATGGGGACAATAAATCTTCGTGTGGCCGTAGGTCTGACAATTACGGCCAATTTATACCCAAATCCAATTTCTCTCTTTGGGTATGGTTTCTTAACTTTCACCGTTGAGTAGTATATTTTTCTGATATCATATATTTTTTCGATACCTGGTGATGGCTCCAAGTCGACGAAAAACAATGGTAGTGGAATTTCGTAACCCTGGCTGCTCCTTATCCTGCTTTAAAACGTTGATACCTGGCGTACATCGGAACCAAGCGTCGTAAGTTCTTCTTTAATCACTCCAGTTGGGGTTGGGGAGTGAAAATTCCTTATCACCACTCGTAACGCTCTCTCCTGCCTCAGCTGGTAAGTGTGAAAAGTCGCATTTTTTTCTGATAAATACTTTACTATTTTTCGGTAGGCTTCACTAAAATCTGGTGTTATTTTGGTGTCATTGATCCTGTTAAGCCATGAATAACTGCTAGAGCAGATTTTATTTAGTTATGTGCAGAAAAACTGGATTCTTTTTATATTTTTCACAAATATCGAAGGACGCCTTGGTTCTCTGGGTTTTTCTGCAGACTCCATTACTTCTCGGTCATTTTGAAGCACTTGGTAGGGGTTTGGAGTACAGAAAGAGGATTCTTCGATCATTTCTTGTTATGACGTACCTGGTTGAGGCTGAGGTTCTGGTTCTGAAGTGTTCACTTTTTTTTTGGAAAAAAAATTAAATTAAATAAAAAAATAAAATAAAAACGACGAGTTGAGAACACAACCTTTGCATTACCTGATCCACTGGGGTGTTAAAGTTTAATTAAATAAACAGCAACATTGCATTCCACAAGTGGAAGGCAAAGAAAGACATGCTAAGGCAAAGGAAGGAGGTCACAGTCCTTCTCTTTCTAATCACGTAGCTGGAATTGATATCCACTGGTGACCAAAAGGGAGCGCTACATCCATAGGCACTCTGAACATTAATTGGAGAAACTGAGCATTGCCAGAACTCCATTAATATATTTTCAAAATGTCACTAGATCAATTTCGTTTAAACTTCCAGTTAGGATTATTGGGATCGTTGGAAGTGGGTTGGGATTGAATAAGAGGATCTAGATGAATAAAATTCCGGTGAAATTATTCAAATTTAGATGGGATGGTGTCAAGGACATATGGGATATTAGGATCGTGATGTAAGGACTTGTTTTGGCATAATTGTTAATAATATAGTTCGAGAAATTGTGGACTGGAAAGATTGAATACGTTTGATATTTGAAAATTTAGCAGCCTCCGATGGTTTAAGTTTATAGTTCCAGATAGGTTTTGTGAATGGTCTTGGGGATTAATAATTAGTTTTCGATTATTGAAAGATGGGATGTTCTGTTTAAAAGTCTATAAAACTGTCCAAAGTTGGTTTAGCTCTTGATTTAAAGTCTGATATGTTACATGTCATTTTCTTGTCTAACGTGAAATCATAATACTGGGCTGTGCGACATGAGAAATAGAATAGAGTAAAAAAAGGACTGAGAGAAATAATCAGGATCGGAGGTGGGAGGGGTGAAAGTGACATGCTTGCATATGAATTCATTTACTTTCATACTCCAATCGTTTCACCTTTGCTCAATCACGGAGATGTGTCTGTAGATTTTTTTTTATTTTAATCTATTTATTGAATAATAATACAATCAGCCACTGCTGGAGGGCTATAAGCATTAGGGCTAAAAGTTCTCATTCATACAATATATACAAATAATAAAGAAATAAATATAAATATAAGAAGTAAATAAATAATACTGATGAAGAAGGTAAATAAAAAGAAAAGAAAAAATAATAATAATAAACAAATAAAATAAAATAAAAACTTCTAAACACAATCATAACTATATACAATATATACATTCGCCCAAGAATCTCCTAACCAGGCCTTTTCCCCCACACGTGGAAGGCAAAGCAAGACTCCGGAAGATCCCAGCGCCACTTTTCCAGCCGCTTCAGTAGTATTAGAAACCAGTGGAGACTGAAAGAGGGCACTAGAGCCACAGATGCTCAGGACATGAGTGGAGAAGCTGGCCATTGCCAGGACTCCATCTGTAGATTTAGAGATAGTGTATGTTCCTAACTTTTCTAAACTGTATAACTATATAACTGTATAATAGTTGCGTTAGTAGAACATAAAAATAACATTTATTAAAAATAGATTTATTGTATTCATATTTATTATTTACTTTTCACAACACCAAATTTAAAATAGCTTAATATACATTAGGAATATATTATATTTAATGATTTTACTCAATGAATTAACGAATATTTTTAATCTTATTGTAATAAAGAAATATACACTATGGACTTACTGTTGGCTTTAATTGTTTAAACACTTGACCAATATGCACGTTAGACTTCTTCGATTCTTCAAGCGTGTAAAGCAGTATTAAATTGAGGTCGTTTGTTGGAATATAAGCCTTGACAATAGGGAATCTACAAGCTAACCACCACTGTTTGTATTCTATGAAAAAAAAAATATATTAAAGATATTATAATTGTTATAATGTACATCCTGTTCTATAGCACAGATAGTTGGCAACCCAAGGTAATAGAGGTGTATAGAGACTGACATACGGATTAATTGTAAGTTGCGACCAACGTTTCATTTCGCTTTTGCATACAGTAAGACGGGTGCCAGGAAAAATAATTAATAATTACAATTGAGCTTCTGCGAGTATATTATGTTGTTCAACATGCATGGAACTATATCTATAAGCTAAATTACATAAAAAGTTAATGAATATAATCTACTAAACTACTAACTACAATAAATATAATAACATTACCTAACATAAATATAATAACATTACATAACATAAATATAATAACATTACACAACATAAATATAATAACATTACACAACATAAATATAATACAAACTCACTAATAAAACAATCTACCAAGATAATGTGCATATAAATAACTAAAATAACAATAACAAAATGCGCATGCTAGCTAGATATATATCTATATAATGATACTTAATAGTTAGTTTGAGAAATAAATATGATAAAATAATAACACATGCAATAAATAGTCTAACTCCGAACCAGACGTCAACCTCCAGAAGGTATCGTATTCTTTGACGTCCTAGCAAGATATCCCCAATGAAAAGAAACAACTATATAATTTCTCTATGTCAAGCGATCCATAAGGTTGATAGGGAATCGATAGTGATAAAGACCCCTCATTACTGTACTACACAAGGTAGTTTAGTTTGCATATGAAATGTATCAGTAAATGTGTTACCTGCTCGAGGGAATTATCCTAATAAAGGTGTATTCTTCTGTTGGTTTCTATATAACAGATTGTAGTGCTAACATGGGAGACATTGACTAGTGCTAACCTTCACTATTTTTCGAACTTTCCTACGATTTCCTCAACTCAATATCTTTTAAAAAATACAACTGAATATATAAAGTGTTTGTTTAGATTAAACACAGCGGGGTGGAGCAAACAGCCTTCATAACATTTTTTTACATTTCTAGAACTTTATTAGCTAAAAATGAATGATATAAAAAATATTTTTGATTTCTTACGTGTACAACACCAAATAAAAATACAAAGTTTTTTATTTAAGTCCGACGTGAAAATTGTGAATATCACATGAAAATGGAGGGGTGATGAATCATAAAATCGTAGGATATGTTTACATTCAGGATGTCTCGTGACTAGAGGTTAATATTTAAACAAGTAATAGAAGACTTCAAGAGCTATACAAACTTTTCATATAAATAATGCTCGATTTTCGGCTGAATTATAGGAAATTTGAGTTTTGTGTTTTTTTAAGTAAGTCGTGGTTAAAATATAATTTATTAAAACTGGTTTCGCTGTAAACTACATAAAATTAACTTTAATAAAAAGTGGAATTTATCATTGTTTTTTTAAATATCTTAATGATATTTATAACTTAATACAGTTATACAGAAATACATTTAATAAATTTGAACATATGGATATAATGACGTGAAAACATTTGTTGAGAAACTACCCAATGGTAGCACTCTAATGACATGTCTACATTAGGAGATCATTATGCCATCATCCTTTCAGACCCCTCGGAGGGTTATCAGACATTGAAGAGGAAGGAAGTTTAGAAACGAGAGGGTTGGGATGATTCTGAAGTTCATTATGGAAGGATAGGTATCTGGATTGGGCCAGATTTGAAACATAAGAAACACTAAGGTCATTGAGGATGGTTTTATTTCTTACAAAGTAGGGAGCATTAAGGATTTTACGAAGGATTTTGGATTGTAAGGATTGGATACGAGAGGAATTCGATGGTTTAGTGGAGCCCCATAGCTAAACTCCGCAAGTCCAAATAGGCCTTATTATAGTCATGTAAATGAGATTTTGTAATAAATTTAGTTTAGAGCGTTTGTCTAGTAAGTGCTGAAGTAGTCGGAAACGTCGAGCGGTTTCAGTCTGGTATGAGGATTCCAAGTTAGACGTTTGTCCAGGTGAAGTCCTACGTAGCGGATTCGCTCAACAGGGATAAGTGGAGTATTTTAAAAGGAAACTGTAGGACAGGAAGTTATAGGTTTACGACGAATTGTAAAGGTAATTTGGTGGGATTTATTGAAACTTATTTTAATTTTCCAGTTTTGATACCATTCTTTAAGATTTATGATGTGTGATTGAAGCATTTGGGATGCAATTGATGGGTCATTGTTAATTGATAGGATACATGTGTCATCATAATACGTGGTGATGAAAGTGTTGGGATGTCAGCTGTATAAACTGTATACAGGATAAGACCTAGGGTACTACCTCCAGGAACACCAGGGGACTGGGAAAGAAGGATGAATAGGCGTTCTGTGATTTACTTTAAAGTTTATATCAGTAAGATAGGAATGGATAATGAGGAAGTATGTAGGTGGTAGGAATTTTCGGAGTTTTTACATCTGTCCCGGATGCCAAAGTCTATCAAACTCTTGTTAAACGTCGAGAAAGACTTCCGTATAGTACATTCCGCGCTTCAATGCAAAGGAGACCACACGATGACATTGCTGTATAGTGGAATGGAAAGTACGGAATCTAAATTGGTCATCTGGGATTATGTGTTTAGAATTTAGGATGGGGTACAGGCGTTGTTTTAAGATGTGGTTTTCAAGGATTTTGCCCATGATGGTTAAAAGAGAGATAGGACGGTAAGAGGATGGGTGTTCTGGTGGTTTTTTGGGTTATTGGATTATTTTAACAATAGATCATTTCCAAGGAACAGGAAAATATGTGGAACGGAGTACAGAATTATATATGTAAGTAAGGAATAGGATGGCTTTTCGAGAAAGAAGTTTTAAGATCTAGAAAGTAATTAGGTCATATCCAGTAGCTTCGTGGGAGGGTAATTTTTGAATGATGTTGAATATTTTTGTGGGATGAAATGGTTTGGATGGAATGGACATTTGGAGGGGAATATTCATGAGGATGTGGGTTAAAAGTTTAGAAGAGATGTTGACCAAATATTTGGACATTTTCTTTGTCGGATTTGGACCAGGTTCGGGAATGAGTAAGTAGTTGGTGATTAAAGTCCTGAGACTTTTTGGTGGTCGTCCATAGTGATTTGTCAGTGGTTGTATTTATTTCAGTTAGGTTAAGGAATTTCTGAGCTTTAAATTTTCTTAAATTTCTGCTTTTAATTTGTTAGTCAATTCGGTATAGTATGTTTGGTCTGAAGGATACCTAGTCCTGTGCCACTTCGATCTTGCTCTGCGTTTTTCCCTTATTAAGATTCAAATATGCTGTGGCAAGTTAATATGTCGTGAGTTGTTGCTTTTATTGACGGAAGTGTTATAATTTATAGTGGTTGTTATTGATATGGTAGGTTTTTCTATGGCTTTTTCAATATCTTTTCTTGTCTTAAGCGGAATTTTCAAGTCCAGTTTATTTTCCAGATCATCACGAAATTTGTCCCAGTCTACTCGTCCTGTAATCAAGTTAGGAGGTGGGGGTTTATTAGCAAGGTTTTAATGTAGTAAATGCAGAACAGGACTATGATCTGATGAGAGGTCATCCAGGGATTTGATAATGGCTTGGGAGGAGGAAATCTGGGAGCTTATAAATATGTCTAGGATATCGGGACGTTTTTTGAAAGATATTGGCCAATAAGTAGGATTCATGGGAGAGAGGATGGAATAATTGTTGGAGAAACTCGTGAAAGGGTATTACAACGGGAGTTGGATGTTCGACAACCCCATCGTTGGTGTTTAGCATTGTAGTCCCCTTCAGCAATAAAGCGCAATCCGAGGAATTGTAATAAGGATTCAAGTAGACTATAAGAGAGGGGATTGCCAGGAGGACAGTATATACAGAAAAGTGTTAGATGGAGAGGAAGAGTTGAGAGGATTAGAAAAGTTGACTGAATGGTATCTGTTGGAATGGAAGGGATAAGGGAATGGGGTAAAGACTTATGTATAAGGATGCAAGAACCGGCGTGGGTAATATTCTCTGGGATGGCAGATCTATAGGTGATAAGGTCTCGTATGTAGAAATGTGTCAGTTGGGTGAAGTGAGTTTTTGTTAGTAGGGCAATGTCAATATAATTGTCATGGAGAAATATGTCTAGTTCGTCACGGCGGTTTTGCAGTCCATTAGCGTTCCATAAGAAAATAGCTAGGGGTTGACATTGTTAATGTTATTTAAAGACGACTTTAAAACGGATAAACTAAGATAAGTTCTGTTTTTAAAAAATCATGAATTACTTACGATTTTTATTATTTATTAGTCAACTAAACTACCGACATCCCACTTTTAGATAAACTTTCTTTTTTAGCAAGCTTTAAGTCCATATTAATTGAGTTACGGGTTTATTACGAAATAAGTTGAAATTCACCTCAAGTAGTGTAAAAAAATTATGTGTTTTGATATTCTGTAGTATTGAAGTACACGTGTTTTCAGCAAAAATGACTATAAAAAATTATTACCTGGCATTATTACTATATTATTACTTGGCACCGGAACGCGAACTCATGACTATTTTTTATCATTTATCATATATCAGGTTGCCGGGCAACGGTGGTGCTGTGCACAACGCGTTAGCCCATGCGACCACAAGAAACTGTGTTTTGTATTGAGCTCTGTACTATAGAAATTTATCCCTTTTTATAAGTGTAGTTCGTAAATATTAGGATTGGAAACATTTATTCCAATCCTAATATTTACGATTTCGTGAAAATAATTCAAGGAATCAGCGAGCATCTTTATTTTACACGTAGATCTTAGGATTGGAGACGTTTAGTTAGTCACTTATAAATACGGATCAATTTCTATAACAGAGATCTTAATAAAAAAACTCAGTTTTATTACCATTTTAGATGATAAATATCTGAAAATCATTATTTATAACAATGGCATTGTAATAAATAAAAATAAAGACAATGTTATTAATTTATGTTTATGATAATACATCCTAGGCAATGGGAAAAATAAATTAAAGCTTTACAGTGAATTATTGTAGTATTTTTGGTCAAAACACGGATACTTTACGGTGACAGGATATCATAACATCTCATTTTTAACATAACTTGCGGTGAATCTCAGCTTATTTTGTAATGAACCCAGAACTTAATTAATATGGACTTAAAGGATAATAAACAAGAACGTTTTTTCTAATTGTAGGGTGTCCATAGTTTAGTTGGATGAAATCATAATTCATTATTTCTTTTCTTATCACTACATAGCTTATTTTATTCGTTCAGAAGGTCTGTTTAAATGCTTTTAACAATAACAAACTGCTTTGGTTTGAAGTAAATTTTCTCTAGTTTACAGTGAACGAATTGTTAATTAATTATATTAATTAATATTTTAGTTATCGCTTCCTATTCATCAAAAACCATGACTTACTTAAAAAAACACTAAATTTAAATTGCCTATATTCTGCCGAAAATAGGACTGTTGTTTATATGGATTGTTTGATAGCTCTAGAGGTTTATCGCCTGGTTAAATATTTCCCTCTCCGTACAGAAAGTTTGTATATTATTTTATTTGAACATAAATGACAATTTAAATAAAAATAATATTTCAATATCGATTATATCGTTACGTACCAACTACTAGACCCTTGAATAGCTAGTTAGTCAACTCCTCTTAATATTTTAGTTTAAACATTTTATTCATTCCTTCATTATTTTTTACCACAAATTATTGGAGGGGCGAAACGATATTCTCGGCCCCTCAACATTTTTATTGAGGAGGAGATCGCCCCCCTTGGCTCTCTCCGTAGTCTGCGCCTATGTTGGAAACTCTTTCTTCCCACATAAGATGGTGCACAAAATAAGCTTGTCAGCAGAAGAAAGAAGCGTTAATAGCGTTGCAGGTTACATCGTGTACAGCAGAAGTATAAGGAGATACTTTACCGATGAAAAGGTATTAAGAGGTGCTGAAATTGGTTAGGACCAACTTCTGTTGATTGGAGACACCTTGATCCTAGTGCCTAGAAAGAAAAGGCCCAAAACATACAAAAATATTAACATTACAAAGCTGCAGAATCCAGATAAGAAAAGTGAGTATCCCGAACTTCGAGATCAGAAACTCAGGTATGTCAATACTGAAGGAAATGTCAACAATACAGGGGCTGCATTGAAGAATACAATACTTGACACCGCTGAAAATTTATTCGGTAAAATTATTGCACCAAAGGTAAAAAGTCTGAGTGGTAGAGTGATGTGGTGAAAGCTGAAGTAGTTAGGAAAGACAGTCTGGAAGGAGTATTGTCAACTCAAGACTACAGCCATCTGGAAGCTCTACGTCAGAAGAAGAAATTAAGAAAAAAAGTTGTCCGTGTGGCGGAAGAGGAAGAGTTGGGAGAAATTCGACAGAAGTCTGCATAATGATTACATGTAAAATACCAAGATTTTCTGGAAAAGAACTAAATAAATGAAAGGAAAGACGAGCAAACCCAAGAGATATGTTAAGGATGTATTAGGGCAAATAATTACTGAAGATGAGGGAATACGGGCAAGAAAAACAAACAGAAGTATATGATGATCTCATCTGGGAGGAGGATACCATGTGAGCTCTAAAGAAATTGAAGATTGGCAAAGCAGCAGGCAAAGATGGTATTGCTCCAGAAATTATAAAGTTTGGAAGTCCACAATTACAGGAAGCTTTACAGGACCTGTTTCAAAATATATTTTCTTCTAAATCTCTGCCTGAGAAATAGGGGTGCAACATCATCATACCGATCCACAAGAAAGGAAGCTCTAGTGAATGCCAAAACTATAGGCCTATTAGTCTGTAGGCCAGACCCCCTTACCGTGCATCCCTCCCCCCCCCCCCCACATCCCTATAAATTGCATATCGTTGTGTTCCTTGTAACTATTTATTAAAAAAAAGCCAATGTTACCACAAAAAAAAGTGAACGCACTGCCCCAAAATGGCGTCCAAAGATGGCGGATTGACGACTTTGACTTTAGTTAGTTTTTTGGTCACTGAGAATCAGCATTTGGCTTAATTTCCTCATAGTTGGTCTTTTATTAAAGCTGAATAGTCATAGAATAATAAAACAAGAAGAAATATTAAAAAATAATTGGCTTAGGTTATAAAAATCTCCATGTGGCCAATTCTTGCTTTAATCGTTTACTGAAATAATTATACGAGTGGCGATCGGTGGGGTTTCTTGAACTTTGCCATAATATTCTGGCACGGCTTTTGATGTGAATTAGGTCTTGCAAGTATTGAGGTAAATTATTTTTCTTATGAATTTTCGAGGAGAGATTTGGTGAGGAAGCAGTTCAGATTGCTAGCTGAATAGTGGTGGTAAAGGAGTGTACGGCATTATCGAGGTCTTCTGGGTTTTTTAGGGTTATTCTGAGGTCAATTTTATCGGAAATTATTTGATGAAAGAGTTTCCAGTTAACTGGGCCTCTGATGAAGGACGGTAAAGGGGGTTTAGGAATAGGAGCTATTGATAATTGAAGTATTAATGGACTATGATCTGAGGAAAGTTCGTCAAGACAGGTGAGAGAATGATTGAGGGGACCTAAACCACTGTGGGAGAAAAAATCAAGCATAGCAGGATTGCGGTTAGGATCAGTGGACCAGTAGGTTGGTGAGTTGGGTGGGAGTAGACTGAAACGTCGGGAATTGAGTGCAGGCATAAATGTTCTGCCACGAGAATTCGATGTTCTTGATGCCCCATACTTGATGCTTGGCATTTAAGGCTGCACTTAGGATGAAATGATGTCCTAGGGAGTCGAGGAGAGAACTGAACTTGGCTTTGGATATGGATCTGTTAGGATTTTTAAATTCTGGTTCATGGCCAGTCCATTTTCTCTTATTAGGGCTACGTCAATGTCCTTGTCTTGTAGTAAAGCTGTTAGTTCGTCAACGTGATTTCTAACACCATTCGCATTCCAAGAATGGATATGGGTTTTGGGTTGTGAGTCATTAAGGATTTTTAAAAGGAGGGAATAGGTGAGATTTGTGAGGAGTGATATGAGTGGAGTAACTACGGATTTGAAATCGGTGAGGAAATATGCTAACAAAGTGGTGAAATCTGTTGCATTTGAAGGAGGAGGAATATGAGGAATTTGAGGTTGTTGATGGTTATGTGTGTTAGGATGAACAGAATATTGAGGTTGGGGCTGAGGTAGTTGCTGCGGCAGGGCTTCACATGTATTATTTGGGTTCTTACCTCCAAGTTAATCGGTGTATGATAAATTATTATTAACAATTCTAGAAGATCCTCTTCTTGGTCTGGTTGTCACATCTTGAATCCGGTTCTTCTGGTATCTGGATTTGAGGCTCTTACAGGTTTATCAGCCTTGTAGTTGGCAGGGTGTCCCTCTAGGCATATTGCACAAACTGCAGGATCTTGTATAGGTTTGGTGCACTCTGATGATTTGTGTTGTTCACACCATTTCACGCAACGCGGCAAGTGGTGGCAATAAGTCTTCGTGTGGCCATACGCCTGGTAATTGTGGCACTGCACGATTTCCTTCTTGGGGTATGGCTTCTCTATCTTCACGATAGCATAATAAAATCTCTTGAATTCATATATTTTCTCAATACCAGGTGATGGCTCTAGATCCACGAAAAATAAAGGTAGTGTTATCTGCCGTACTTTGAAATCAAGCTCCGCTAGTTCTTCTTTTATCACTTCAGGTTGGGCTGAGGAGTGCAAATTTCTTACCACCACACGTAACGATCTCTCCTGTTTCAGCTGGTACTTATGGAAATTTGCATTCGTTTCTGACATGTACTTCACATATTTTCAGTAGGTTTCAGCAGTATCTGGTGTTATTTTTGTATCGTTGGTCCTGTTGAGGACCAAAATAACTGCCGGAGCAGATTTTGTTTAGTAGTGTACACAATAGCTGGAAATTTTTGATATTTTTTACAAATATCGGAGGAAGCCTTGGTTCCTTAGGTACTGCTGCTGACTCCATTACTTCTCTGTCATTATGAAGCACTTGGAACGGGTTTGGAGTAAAGAAAGGAGGTTCTTTAACCATTTCTTGCGAAGAGGTGTATGGTTGAGGCTGAGGTTCTGGATCTAAAGTGTTCATCTGGGTTACTGGAGCGACTTCCCGCGGGCAGGGACGAGTTCTTTGTTTGACTGGTGAATCACGAGAGATACTAACAACGCCTGACCCAGTCCTTTTAGTGGGCACCTTCCTGGACATCACTTGGTGACAATGCCGCATATCATAAGAGAAGAAAAGAAAAAAATTAAAAAAACAAAACAGTAAATAACAACTGCTGTGGTGTACACTTCAATTGTACTCAGTGAATAATTAGAGAGATTCCGCTGGAACATAGGCAAAAACTGAGAGATGATTTGAGAACAAAACCTTCGCATCAGCTGATCCACTGCCTTATGAAGTCGGGTCAGCTAGTAAATAGATAAAATAGAATTAAATGTTATCGATTGTTCTGCAATATGTTATTCACATATGTATTTAAAGTTATTTCTCTTAAATTATTTTTGGCAACATAATAAAAGTTTCTCAATGGAAATCTCATATCTCAAATTCAATTCCCTGATAAATACCATAATTATTTCATTTAAATAAATTTACCTTCGAAATGTCTTATGAACTTCATGAAAAACAAATGTTGTCTAAATTTTTCATTTTCTTGTTTTGTTGTCGGCAGACTACATCTTAATAATTTTTGGTAGCTTTGTACTATCTCGCGTTTTATGGAATCCAAATCCTTTTTGAAGACGCCACATAATAAATTTTCTGAAAAATAATAAGTATTAGTATTCTCATTACTGAAACAAAATACATATTTGGTCCTTATTAATCTTATTATGTGTATTATCTTCTAATTTTATAAGATTGTTGATTGCTCATCGAAGGGACATTTGCAATATTTTTATAAAACATGAAATGCCAAATAAATATGTATTTAATTATCATTTTTTTTAAAGAGTTGTTGAGTTTGTATATTTTCTCTGTTCACCCAGTGTATTTCGTGTTATATTAAATACTAAATGGTTGACCGTAGTAACGGAAATAGATGGTCGGGGGTGGAAGTCAACAAAATTCATTATTGTTATTCTGAGAGGACGTTGTCCCAGAATAAAGTTTATTTTTCTGTCCTATTGTAAAAAAATAAAATAGTTTTTTCACTATTCTAAGTATTTTTTTTTTTTTTTTTATGATCGCCACCCCAGATCATCTCTTTCTCCAATTTTTTTTAGAATTTTTCATATATTTGATGCGTATTAATACGAAATTTGTTATTTGTAATAATATAAATTTAAGGAGAATTGGTTATCAGCTAACTACCCCGAGTCAGGTGGAGGGGCTGCCTCCTCCGAGCGTCCTGACATGCTCCCCCATCCTGAGCGGCTACCTAGGGAAGGTAGGCCCATAATTGTAGGAGATCTGAATGGGAGAGTCGGTTGTAGCTCCGAGAGATAGCCGGGAACCTTAGGAAGATATGGTGAGGAAATCATAATCGTTAATGGGCACAAAATCCTGAACTTCTGTGAGGCAAATGATCTGATGGTAACAAATACATTTTTTCCCCATAAAGAATACCATAGATTTACGAGAGAAGAAGCGGGAAGAAATGAAAAATCTATTATTGATTATATTTTGGTCAAAACAGAAGAAATGCGAGGTGTAATGGATGCCAGGTTCAAGCTAGGATTTGAGATAGGCAGTGATCATTATCTGCTGATAATCAATAGATGTTGGAACGAGTTGAAACCACGAAAAAGAAACAAGAACTCCAAGAAAAAGGTCATAAAATCATATCGCATAAAGCAGGATGACTTGGCAACCTATTTTCAAGAAGAAATAGAAAGAATGGCCCTAGACAACAACAGACATTGGGACTGCGATGACATTAACAGGAGCTGGGCAGCTTTTAGGAAGATCCTCCTTGATGCATCGAAAATGGTCTGAGGGGAAAAGCGTAGAACTGCCTGGTCCTAGAAGAAGCCTGGTGGACAGAAGACGTAAGAAAGGCCATCAAAGAAAAGCAGAAAGCTTGGAAGAACCACCTAAGTCTTAGAACTCACGGAGCCCACCAAGTATACAAAGATCGGAGAAAAGATGCCAAGTTAAAAGTGCTTGAAGCAAAAAGAAAATCTTGGGAGGATTTTTCTCAACAACTTGAGAAAAATGCCAGGGAAAATCAGATAAACTTTTATAAAGTCCTCAAAGGAATGAGGAGGGACCGACCGACTTCACTTAAAGGAATCAAAGATAACAATGGGGAGATCATCTGGCTGGAGGAACTGATTATGGAAAGATGGAGGGATTTTTTTAAAGAACTGCTTGAGGGTATAGAATCATCGAGGAATATCGCTTCTCAGTGTACCCAGGAAAGTTTATTCCAGAATAGACAAGGTTGGTCGATAGTCAGCTCGGGGAAGAACAATACGGCTTCAGAGGGCAGCCTACGCCTACGGTTTGTTTCCATTAATTTATTATTTATATCTTTTTGAAGTATTTTTATAAATTTTATATGTAATTTAATTATAATTCATTTTTTAAATAACCATTGTCTATTCTACAAAGAAAATAGACAATTACAATTTTAAATTGGTTTTTAAAAAAAAGATATGATAATTGGAATAGCAGGTAAATGTTATGAATAATATAAAGAATTTTTTAAAAGATAAATAGAGATTATGTAGAAGGTTACTTATTTAAGCAAAATGTATGTACATAAAGATTTTTCAGATATCCTAATGATGGCCAATAGCCGAAACCTACATATAAAATAAAAATTACAACATAAAGGAGATTTGTGGGACAGAAGATAGTGAAAACTTTCGTATTTATTAACATAACTTATTAATGTCCCATGCATTCTATTCATAAAATGTTATAATAATTGTTTGTAAAATGGTTGAATGTCGTAATTATAAAGAGAAGAATAGTTGGGGTGATCAGTCAAATAAGAAGGCAAAAATAAATGGTAATATTTATTTTTGCCTTCTTATTTGACTGATCACCCCAACTATTCTTCTCTTCAAAAGTTATAATTTTTTTTTTTTTAAATCTATTTATTGAATAATAATACAATCAGCCACTGCTGGAGGGCTATAAGCATTAGGGCTAAAAGTTCTCATTCATACATTATATACAAATCATAAAGAAATAAATATAAATATAAGAAGTAAATAAATAATACTGATGAAGAAGGTAAATAAAAATAAAAAATAAAAATAAACAAATAAAAACTTGTAAAAACAATCATAACTATATACAATATATACATTCGCCCAAGAATCTCCGATCCAGGCTTTTCTCCCCACACGCGGAAGGCAAAGCAAGACTCCGGAAGATCCCAGTGCCACTTTTCCAGCAGCATCACTAGTATTAGAAGCCAGCAGAGACTGAAAGAGGGCACTACAGCCACAGACGCTCAGGACATGAGTGGAGAAGCTGGCCATTGCCAGGACTCCAAAGGTATATTTACAAAAGATCTCGAGGCCACTGCCGTTTCAACCTTCGAGGGGGATGGTATGGATGCTCGGAGCTGGATAGGGATTGCGCTAGAGGATTGGGATGATGAATGAGGTTCTGGTGAAAGTTGGAGAATCTGGATGGGATGATGTCATGGACATATGGGATGTTAGGTCATGGTGTAGGGTCTTGTTCGTGACATAATATGGAGCATTGACTATTGTTCGAAGGATTTTGGACTGGAAGGATTGGATGCGTTTGATATTCGATGATTTAGTTGTCCCCCACAGTTCAAGTCCGTAGGTCCAGATAGGTTTCAGTATGGTCTTGTAGATTAATAATTTTTTTTCTGTTGAGAGATGAGATGTTCTGTTTAGTAGTCTATATAGCTGACCAAATCGTCGGTTAAGCTCTTGTCTTTTAAGTCTCGTATGTGGCTTCCAAGTCTGTCTTTTGTCCAGAAGAAAGCCAAGGTATCGGACTGTGTCTGAGTAGGGAAGAGGAATTGAATTAAAAAGGATTGGCTGACAGGATCTGCGTCGAAGAGTGAAAGTTACATGTTTGCATTTTGATTCATTAATTTTGATGCGCCAGTTGTTGCACCACTGCACAATGAAGGAGAGGTGTCTTTGCAGGTTCCGGGACGCTATTAGAGGATCCGAGTGGAAGGATAGGATAGCAGTATCATCTGCAAATGTTGCTAGGAAGGTATCAGGACTTGAAGGGATGTCAGCGGTGAAAAGGATGTAGAGAACTGGGCCCAAGACACTGCCTTGTGGAACACCAGCCTCAATTGGATAATGTTTGGAGAGTTCAGTGCCGCAGCGGACTTGAAAGGAGCAATTTGAAAGGTAAGATTTGAGGACTAGGTACAAGGGTTGAGGTAAATGGGTTTTGAGCTTGAAAATCAAGCCATTGTGCCACACCCGGTCGAAAGCTTGAGCTACGTCCAGAAAGGCACCAGTGCAATATTGCTTGTTTTCAAGTGCAGAGGATATATGGTCCACAACACGAAGGCCTTGTTGGACAGTGGAATGTCTTGAGCGGAATCCAAATTGATGAGAAGGGATGTTGTGGGATTCGAGTATGGGTAGGATGCGTTTGAGGAGCATTTTCTCAAAGATTTTTGAGAGGATAGGGAGTAAACTTATCGGTCTGTAGGATGATGTGTTATTAACGGGTTTGCCTGGTTTTGGAAACAGCACGATTATGGAGTGTTTCCACATCAAGGGAAAGTTGGTAGTACGAAGGATGCAATTATATAGATAGGTCAGGAATATAATTGATTTTTTGGGAAGTTGTCTAAGGATTTGTGAAGTGAGGAGATCATATCCAGGGGATTTTCGGGGTTTTAATTTGTTTATGAGGAATTTGACCTCAGAGGGGTTAACAGGTTTTGGAGGTAGAGAGAGAGGAATTGGTGAAGAGAGGAATTCTTTAACTTCAGCAGTGTGGGTGGGATGGAGTTCGGGATGGGGAGTGAATGTGTAGGATATTTTGGAAAGGATCGGAAGTAGGCTTATCGGTCTATAGGATGATGTATAATTAACAGGTTTACTTGGTTTAGGAAAGAGGATAATTATGGAGTGTTTCCACATCAGGGGAAAGTGGGTTGTGCGGAGGATACAGTTGAAAAGATATGTAAGGAATATAATTGCTTTTTTGGGAAGTTGTCTGAGGATCTGGGAAGTATGGAGATCGTGTCCTGGAGATTTCCGAGGTTTTAGGTTCTTTATAAGGAATTTGACCTCAGAGGGGTTGACGGCTGTAGGAGGTCAGGAGAGAGGAATCGACGAAGAGAGGAATTCTTTAACTTCAGCAGTATGGGAGGGATGGAGTTCAGGATGAGGAGTGAACGGGGGCGGGGTGGCCGAATAGGCTAAAGCGTGTGTAACAGCACCTCTAGTTGCCTGGCAACCGGATAACAGAGATTTGAGATGATATAAAAAGTACGAGTTCGCGTCTCGGTGCCGGAGGGGATTTTAAATTTCCCCGCCCTTACCCCCCTGCCCGGGAAAATCCCGTATAGCCTAAAAGGCGAGGTAGGGAAGAACAATTATTCTCATCTCAGGAACCATCATCACGGCGGAGGGGGTGGGAAATGGATTGGAATTTAAGGATTTTTTTTGTTACATTCAAGAGGGAGTTATCACTTGCAGATAGTGAGGAAAGATAGGAATTATAGGATTGGGATCTAAACGTAGCCAGTTTTTGTTTTACCTGCTTGGAATAATAGTTATATGATTTCCGATCATCAGGATGCCTGGTTCTTTGCCAGATGGTCCTAGAGCATCGTTTCCTATTAATAAGGTCCAGTAGGTCATGTGGTAGAGGATTTATTTTGCGGTATTTTTTAGAAGGATCAGGTGAAGATGCAGTCCAAACTGCTTGTTGGATCAAGGTAGTCATGGAATATACTGTTTCATCTAGGTCTGCAGGTGTTTTTAAGGAAACTCTGAGGTCAATATTATCATCCAGTATTTGACGGAAGAGGTTCCAATTAACTGGCCCCCTGATAAATGAAGGTGGAGGTGGTTTGGGAATTGGTGATGTGGAGACCGTTAGGATTAGGGGACTATGGTCTGAGGAAAGATTATCAAGTAATGAAATGCTATAATTAAGGAACCCTAGACCTTTGTGGTTGAAAAAATCTAGGAGATCGGGATTGCGGTTAGGATCTGTTGGCCAGTATGTGGGAGAATTGGGTGAGAGGATGTTGCTGTGATGGGAATTAAGTGCAGATAGCAATGTTCGTCCTCTGGAATTTGTGGTTCTGGCTCCTCATTGCTGGTGTTTAGCATTTAAGTCTGCACCTAGAAGGAAGTGGTGTCCTAAGGAGTTAAGGAAGGAAGTTAATTGGGATTCTGAGATGGGTATTTTAGGCGGGGAGTATGCTGCGACTACTGCTATTGGGTAAAGGTAAGTTTGGATTATCACGGCAGTGGATTGTAGGAAATTATGGGTTAGCAAAGGGAATAGATAATGGGAAAGGGATTGATGGATAATTATGGCAGTGCCAGCATGTGCTGTTCCATCAGGATGGTCGGTTCGATAGATGCGATGGTTGGGGATGTTAAGTGGTCGTTTGTCGGTAAGTCGAGTTTCAGTTATTAATGCTATATCAATGTTTTTGTCCTGTAATAAGATTGTTAGTTCGTTGACGTCATTTCGAATACCATTCGCATTCTAAAGGAGAACGGAGAGGGATTTGATTGGGGACATTTAAGGATTTCTCGGCAGTGGGATGAGGTTGGATACAACATTGGTAAGTAAGGAAATGAGAGGAGTGATTAGTGACCTGAATTCAGAGAGGAAAGAAGTCAATAGGCTTGTGAGGTCAGTGGAATTGGAAGGAGGAGGAATGAATGTCTGGTTATTAGGCCTAGGTTCAGAGATGGGATAAGGGTCTTGTGGTTGAGATGTGAATACTCGAGGTTGAGGTTCTTGTGGCAGGGCCTGAGTTTGTGTGGGTGCAGTATTTCCTTTGGACATCTGAGCACAGGACATCTTGTATTTACAGTTCTAGAGGGTTATCTTGGTGGCCTGGATGGCCGTTCTTCTCTTGGAGCTGCATAAATTCTTGTTTTCAGTTCCTTATATGTTTGGCAACCCTTGTAGTTCGCTGGGTGCCCTTGATGGCATAAAGCGCATACTGCTGGTGTTCTTCTGGACTTCTGGCAGTCCTCTGTTTTATGTTGATCACCGCACCGGACACATCTAGGAATGTTGTGGCAATAGCGTTTCGTATGACCATAAGCCTGGCAGTTATGGCATTGTACAATGTCGCGCTTAGTGTAGGGCTTTTCTACAACAACGCTAGTGTAGAAAAAGGCGTGTGACCTTGTAGATGTCTTCGACCTGGGGCGTTCGGTCAAGATCAACGAAGAATAGTGGGAGCGGTATTTTATTTTTTGAGCCAGGCTGTTCTCTATCTTCCTTGAATATATTAACTATTTGGCGAACACGGAACCCCATCTCAGTTAGTTCTTCTTTAATGGCATCCAGCGGTGTTGATGGGTGTAATCTCCTGATCACCACCCTGAGCGCTCTCTCTTGGCGCAGCTGATATGTGTGATAATCCGCCTTAGTGTCAGATAAATAGTTGACAATTTTTCTGTACGTATCTGGGGTGTCAGGCATTAATTTCGTGTCATTAATGCGGCTTTGGCATAAGTATTTACCTGAGCCCACTATATTATTTAATTGTAGACACTTTAATTGAAAATTTTTTATGTTTCTAACGAATATTGCTGGGGGTTTAGGTTCACTAGGGATGGGTACTGCTTCCATTTGTTCATTCTGTGTGATTGACAACACTTGGAATGGATTAGCTGTAAAAAAGGGCGATTCTTCTAACGTACCTTGTATTGATATAGCTTGTGTTGACATATTTTGTGATGATGTGCCAGGTTGATTTTCGACTTCGTCAACTGAGCTCTCTGGTGTAGCTGGCGGGGTATTTTTTTTTTAGAGCGTCTAGCCCTTTTCTTGAAAGGTGAACTCTTTGTGGTATCGAGACCCCTAGATCTTAAAGTTCGATTGCTACCTTTGCTCGACATTACTATGTGAAAATATCGCATCTCATGTTAATTAATTAGAGGTAAATGTAATAATTTGCAAAAAAAAAATGTCCTTTATCAATTACGTATATATTACGCGAGTTTGTAGAATTCTGAGTAACATAGATGTGCTTCCGCCGAAGGGCATCAGCCCACTGGTCGGATTAGCGAATGTATATGGCCGGCTTGTTATCTATCACTATCCTCAGGTCTATTTACACTGTTCACAATGCCGTTATAAATAAGTGATTACTCACCTTATTTATGTCCAGTTTCAACTTAATTGTTAACTTAACAGTTCACACTATTTTTTCACATTTAACATGAATTATTTCACTGATAATAAAGTCACTTTATAAGAGACGAAATAAAGAGTGCATGTGTAGGGTTAACGCATGCAAAAGTTATAATAGCTTTAAAACTTATTCCTGATCTGCGCATGCGCTAGATTGTATCAGTCGACCCTTACTTAAGCTCTTAAAAATATTCATTTTTCGTTGGAAAAATAGTGTTAGTTTTAATTAAAACAGTGTCAAGACGTCAGTTAATCACCTAGACCAAAACATGAACTAATTCTACTGTAAGTACAGTTGTTATTTATTGTGTACTGTTCTGAACAGTGAATAGAAGTTAAGGTGGATAACTTCCTTATCTAGCCATAGTGCCACGTAGTTAGATATCAACAAGTCAGTTGGGCTGCTGCTCCTCAGCGGTGCAGTTGCTGTAGGCCTGCACGCCTTTTATTAATTGAAGGTCAAGTTCAAGCAGACGATCTTTTATTATTTATTTATTATTATTATTTATATATATATATATATATATATATATATATATATATATATATATATATATATATGATCCTTCATTTATGCGATATTTTCATCAGGTCATGTCGTCTAAAAATGCACCTAAGCGGTGTTGATCTGTTGGATCCACACCACGCTCGTCTCCTGAAAAACAAAAAAGTCGTCGAGCGAAAAGACTGACGTCACCTGCGACTCTAGCTATCTCGGTAACAACATAAGTCATTCAATCTCAGCCTGGTACTTCTCAAGATACCGAATCACCTTTTTTTACTCCTAATCCTTTTGAAATTCTTCAAAATGAAAAAGAGTCTATGGAATCTGCACCCATTCCTAAAGATCCTCGACCCTCTCCGATTTTTGTTAAAAATATAAAAAACTTTTCGTTATTGTGCATACAGCTAAATAAAATATTAATTGCCTGGAGCTACACCTGCTTAAGTCGTACTAGCTGTCGTAACAGCTGATGCTTATCAACCAATAGTTAAATATTTGACCGATACAAAGGCAGATTTTCACACATACCAGCTCAGGCAAGAGCGCTCTCTGAGAGTAGTGATCCGTCACTTACACCCCTCTACACCAGTTGAAGCGATACAAGACGAACTTACGGCCATGGGATTTAAAATAAGACAGGTCACCAATGTAATGTAATGTACTCTCCCTCTGTGACTCTTCCAGATCACCTTCCTCAGCAGCCTTTCCAGTCAAACCTGATGATTTAAATTCATATTTTATATCAGCTTCCTCCTGCATTCCTCCATCAACCTCTTCCTTCTTTACTCCTGGAATATCATTTAACGACGACAACTTTTATTTTTCAGATATTTCTCCTACAGACCTCATATCCGCCGTCATGAAATCTCATTCCAATTCCATTGGTCCAGATGGTATTCCCGTCAAATTAATCAAATTATGCCTACCTGAAATCCTTCCCACTCTACTTTTCATCTACAATTTCTCCCTTCAGAACGCAATATTCCCTTCCTCATGGAAAAAAGCCATTGTCCGTCCTTTACTTAAAAATCCTATCCCTTCTTCCCCTGAAGATTACCGTCCAATCTCAATCCTGTCTAACCTTGCAAAACCTCTAGAACGAATAGTCCAATCCCAAATTTCCAACTTCCTAGAACAGTCCAATCAACTTGACCCTTACCAGTCTGGTTTTCGACCAGGCTACTCCACACAATCCGCCCTAATCAAAATCGTTAGTGATGTTCAGTCAGCCATAGATGATAAAAAACTAACGGTCCTTATCCTCCTGGACTTTTCCAAAGCCTTTGATACCATTAACCATTCCATCCTTTTCTCCAAATTGAAATCGTTATCCTTTTCCAACAGCTCTATCCTTTGGTTTCAATCATTCCTCTCTCAACGTACCCAAGCAGTCTCTATCCCGAACCAACCTTTATCATCCTATCTAACTCTATCCTCAGGAGTGGCACAGGGCACCAGCATATCTCCTCTCCTTTTTAGTTCATATATTAACGACCTTCATAAATCAATCCTTCACTGTTTACATCACCTTTATGCCGATGATTCCCAAATTTACCTCTCCTTCGCTCCCTCTGAATGGCGTGATGCGTTTGCCAAAATACAAGAAGACCTAAATCGGATTTGTGCTTGGGCAAGTGAAAATGGATTAAGGTTAAACGCTGCTAAAACCCAAGCCATTGTCCTCGGTTCCAAACCCCTTCTCAGATCAAATACCAACATTCCTCTCCTGTATCTGAATGACCAACCCATCATCTTCAACACTTCAGTTAAAAACTTAGGTGTTATCATAGATCAAACCCTCTCCTGGAATCACCATATTTCCCTCATATCCCGACGTTCGATTTCCATCCTGAAACTCTTCCATCGCTTCCGCCATCTCCTACCCATATCCACACGTAGACTCCTAGTATCCGCCCTCATCTTTCCCCACATTGACTACGGCTGCGTAGTGTACGATGGCCTCTCATCGGAACTTGGAGTCAGACTGAAAAGAATAATGAATGGCTTAGTACGATTTGTCAATGGGACCCCGAGACGTTCTCATGTTTCCCACTACTACGCCGAGTCAGGGTGGCTCTTCCCCTCCTTCAGAAGACAGTACTTCCTAGGTACATTCCTTTACCAAATAATCTATAATCATCGTCCGTCCTACGCATTCAATCTCCTTCAATTCAAGTCATCTATCCACTCCCTCTCCACAAGATCTCGTCCTTCCGACCTTTATACCCCTTTCCACAAATCGGCCTCATTTCAACACTCCTTTATTGTCCAATCCACCACATTTTGGAATTCCATCCCACTTAAAATCCGCCATGCACCATCCTTATCCACATTTAAAACCCTCCTTTTCCAATTCCTCCTTACAATTCAATCAGACGCTGGGTAGCCTATATTGTATTATTATACTATTGTTGTATTGTATATATGTATATGTGTATGTATGTATATGTATATATATATATATATATATATATATATATATATATATATATATATATATATATATATTAATATATGTATATTGTATATATACTATTGTACTATTATTGTATTCTCACTATTATTGTATTATTTGGTGCATATATATTGTGTATGTACGATTACACTATTATTGTATTTCGATTATACTTCGAACATACTACTATTACTATAACATCTTTATTATTATTTGTCGCTCATTTATAATTTCATAGCGTATTGTGTAAAGCAACTATTTAGCAGTATTAGGACCTTATTTCTCATATTATGGCTTCCTATATCTGTACAGTTATGTAAATACTTCTTTTATCCCTTATTTTTTAGTTGTTTTTTTTGTTTGTTTTTGTTTATGGTAATATAGATTTTGGCTAGATGTAATGTTTAATTTTATGTACAATATTGTTATTCTCAAGGGACGTAGTCCCAGAATAAAGTTGATTCTTCTTCTTCTTCTTCTAATGAACTACAACATAAATGACTCAGGGGATAATAGAAAGATTCCATTACCTCTATTTTTTGTTGACTTGGAACGCTCTGCAGGAGTAGATAAAATATATGAAATTAAAAGATTGTATTACACAAGTGTTAAGGTTGAAAAAACTTACACTAAGAGAGAAATCGTCCAGTGTCACAACTGTCAGGCATATGGCCACACCAAGATGCGTGAAATGTGGACAGACACACAAGTCTGGCGAATGCACAAAATTGAAATCAGAACCCGCAGTATATGCTCTATGTCTGGAAGGACATCCTGCCAACTACAAAGGGTGTGAGATCTACAGAAATATGAAAAACCAATTCTACAAATCTCGAAAAAAAGAAGAAACATCCCAACCCGGAAGAGGACCTGCTAAAAAAGTGGACCCTAAAGTTTCCTTCTCTTAGCTACTTGGGAGTAGAAACCAGACTGATAAATGTGAGGCCCTGCCGCAACAGCGACCCCAATTCCAACGTCAAAATCCTGTCCCTCCTAATGAACAAAACCCTCATCAACATCAAATTCCTCCTCCATCACATGCCACAGATCTTACCAGTCTGTTGGCATCTTTCCTTACTGACTTCAAACCCCTTGTTACCCCACTGATATCACTCCTCACAAATCTTGTATCTCATCTCATCCCTCCTTTAAAAAATCCTTAAATAAATCCCATCAAACCCTTATCCATTCTCCTTTGGAATGCGAATGGTGTTAGAAACCACACTGACGAACTAACAGCTATACTACTTGACAAGAACATTGACATAGCCCTCATTACTGAAACTCGACTGACCAAAAAACAGAGTTTAAAAATCCTACAGTACTTAACATATCGTACTGACCACCCTGACGGTAGGGCACATGCCGGTACTGCTGTCCTTGTACACCAATCCCTCTCCCATCACCTACTCCCAACACCAAGCCACGATTTCCTACAATCGACTGCTATCATAATCAAAACCTTCTCCTTTCCTATTACCGTTGCATCAGCGTAATGCCCTCCTAACCAATCCATCTCCAATGCCCAATTTAGTTCCCTCCTCAATTCCTTAGGACATCATTTCATCCTGGGTGCAGACTTAAACTCAAATCATCAACAGTGGGGATCAAGAACCACGAACTCTCGTGGTAGAACATTGCTGTCTGCACTCAATTCCCAACGTTTCTGCCTCCTTCCTCCTAACTCACCTACCTACTGGCCCACTGATCTTAACCGCAATCCTAATATCCTTGATTTCTTCATCCACAGTGGTTTAGGTCCCCTCAATAATTCTCTTGCCCGTCTTGATGACCTTTCCTCAGACCACAGTCCTCTAATACTCCAAGTATCACTAGCTCCTATTCCTAAACCCTCCCCACCATCCTTCATCAGAGGTCCAGTCAACTGGAAACTCTTTCAGCAAATCCTTTCCGATCAAATTGACCTCAGAATAACAATGAAAACCGCAGAAGACCTTGACAATGCCGTACATTCCTTTACCACCATGATTCAACAAGCAGTCTGGACTGCTTCCTCCCCAAATCACTCTCCGAAAATCCTTAAAAAAAATAACTTACCCCAACATCTCCTTGACCTAATCCATATCAAACGCCGAGCCAGATCATTATGGCAACGCACCAGAGATCCAGCTGATAGCCGTTCCTATAATTATTACTGTAAGCAACTGAAAGCAGGAATTATCCTATTTCGGATCCCAATCCTTTAACTCCTACCTTACATCTCCCTAATTCCCTTTGGAATATCACCCAAAAAAATCTTAAAATCCCACCATGTCTCCTATTCCCTCCGACGAAGTGATGGCTCCTGGGTGGCGTCAGATGAAGACAAAGCTGAGGAATTCGCCAAATACCTCTTCTGCACATTCACTCCTCATCAGGAATCTCATCCTACCCACACTGCAATAGTAGAAGAATTCCTCTCTTCACCCATCCCACTCTCCTTACCACCAAAAGCAGTTAATCCTTCTGAGGTCAAACATCATTTACAAAAACTATCTCCCCATAAATCTCCTGGATACGCCCTTCTAATCCCGCATATCCTTCGGAAACTTCCATCCAAAGCAATCATATTCCTCACTTATATATACAATTGTATCCTACGAACTACCCACTTTCCTCTCTTATGGAATCATTCTGTCATCATCCTTTTTCTGAAACCAAGTAAACCTTCTAATAATACAACTTCCTATAGACTAATAAGCCTACTTCCCATCCTATCAAAAATCTTTGAAAAGATTCTACTGAAACTTATCCAACCCATTATAGAATTCCAAAACCTTCTCCTACCCACCAATTCGGATTTCGTTCCCAACATTCCACTGTCCAACAAGGCCTCCGAGTTGTGGACCATATATCCTCAGCCCTAGAAAGCAAGCAATATTGCTCGGATGCATTTCTGGACATTGCGCAAGCATTTGACCGGTTATGTCACACCGGATTGCTCTTCAAGCTTAAAACCTATCTATCTCAGTCCTTATATCTGGTACTTCGATCCTATCTCTCTAACCGCTCCTTTCAAGTCCGCTGTGGAACTGAATTTTCCAAGTGTTATTCAATTCAGGCAGAAGTTCCTCAAGAGAATGTCTTGGGTCCTATCCTTTATATTCTATTTACCGCTGATATTCCTACTCATCCTCAAACTCTCCTGGCAACATTCGCTGATGACACGGCCATCCTATCTTCTAATTCAGATCCCGAAACATCATCCTTTAACCTACAAAGTCACCTCTCTCTTATTGAACACTGGTGTAATAAATGGCGCATCCAAGTAAATGAGTCTAAATCCAAACACACCACTTTCGCCCTTTGGCGCAAATCGTGTCCACCAGTTTATTTCAACTCCATACCACTTCCCCTCTCCGACACAGTTCGGAACCTTGGCTTCCTTTTAGACAAAAGATTAACACAGAACCCACATACCAGACTTAAAAGACAACAGCTTAACCGACGATATGGCCAACTATATAGACTACTCAATAAAAAATCTCAACTTTCAGTTGAGAAGAAACTATTAATCTACAAGACAATCCTGAAACATATCTGGACCTACGGACTCGAACTGTGGGGAACAGTAAAACTTTCCAACATCAAACACATTCAATCCTTCCAGTCTAAAGTTCTCCGAACAATAGTCGATGCTCCCTTTTATCTAACTAATAAAACCCTACACAATGACCTTAATATCCCATTTGTACTTGACCTAATCCCAGACAAACTTTTCAAATTTCACCAGAATCTCACTCATCAACCTAATCCTGTAGCACAGTCTCTATCTACCTCCATTCATCCCTACGATCCTCCTCGGAGGTTAAAACGGCAGTGGCCCCGCGACCTTTTGTAAAAATGTATATATTGGAGTACATACTAGCACTGGCCAGATTCTTCACTCATGTCCTGAGCGTCTGTTGCTCTAGTGCCCTCCATCAGCCTCCACTGGCTTACTATACCAGTGACGCGGCTGGGAGAAAAGCACTGGGATCTCCTGGAGTCCTGCTTTGACTTCCACAGTTGGGGGACAAAGCTTGATTCGGAGTCCCCTGGGCCAATGTAAATATTGTACATAGGTATGAATGTGTTTTATTTGTTTTGTTATTACTCGGCTGATCTGTTGTTTTAATTATCTTGTATATTACTTTATCTTTATATATAGAAATAGAAATATATATATATATATATATATATATATATATATATATATATATATATATATATATATATATATATATATATACTTTTTTCTCCTCTTTCTTATGTACATACTGTGTGAATGAATACTATAGCCCTAGTACCAATGCCCTTCAGTGTGGCAGACTGTATTAATACTCAATAAAAGTTTTATATATATATATATATATATATATATATATATATATATATATATAGTGTCCATACAGACATTTCCATGTACTCGTTGCTGACACAAACATTACAATACTTTACTTGTATATAAGGAGCACTGTTGTAGCTTGTCTTTCCAACATTTTCGAAATGCACTATTGGACCTGTGACTGTACCAAATCCTTTTACATGGTACAAGTTACACCACCAAACAGTTCATACAAAGCTTTGGACGTGAGGCTTGACTGTATAAAACGGCCTTTAAAGCAGTTTTACCATATGGATGAAGGATTTGTATAAAGGTTTTTAAGGTTAGCTACACAGCCTTAGTCAACTTCCTAATGCTCCACTTCAGGTGTGCCAGGATGATTAGAATTGGGTAGAAGTTTCCTCTTTCAATGAGTTTGTTTTAAGTTGGAAGATGGAAATGGGTCTTAGGATCCAGTCCATTCCAACCATTGAGCCTTATAGAGAAATGAGCACTATTGAAAATACCTTTAGAAAATGGAATCACCCTGTATTGGTGACTTGCCAATTGGGAACAGAAAAGGGTAACTATAGTTCAACCATGATTAGTTGGCAGCATGGGTTCAAATTCATGCGGCACAAAGTTTAAGCTCACATTTTGTTTTTACCCTAAACCGCCGACAAAACCTACCAAATACTCACTAATATAAACATACTATGATATGAAAGATGAAATCTTATAATTTATTCATACGTTAGTAAACGTTTTGTAAGTAATGTCAGCAGATTAGAAAAAAACTGAATATTTCAATTTACCGTCTCATGAATTCAACAAGGAATAAAAGGAAATAGGCATAACTGTTACATCATTACTGCTGAATCTGTACACTCAAAAGGCAAAGTAGTTACATAATTAAGTAAATAGTGTAGAAGAAATGTTTAAAAGAGCAGTAATGCTGACATTACTTACAAAACGTGGGAGCATTACATGATTTGCAGGAAAAAGAAATACTATACTTTGTGAGGATATGCATTGCAAAACTTGTAAAATAGGGAAAGTACACAAAAAATAAAATAAACTATATAAAGACTTATCACAAAGTCTATATTAATATTTTGATTCTCCATTTATACAAGTAAAATAAAATAGTTTTATTAAAAAATCTCATTGGTTTTATTCGGTGGATTATATATACTTTTTGCAAACTTAAAAATAATTTAAAAAGTTAACATTTAGTTAGGAAATTTGATTAGATTTCCATACAAACATTTTGTTTCCGTTAAAAAATATTAGTTTTCAGAAATTATTATTTATAACTTTTCATCACCTACGATTTTATATGTTCAAATTTTTTTTCTCTAAATTCATCACTTTCCAAAGATAAATTATTCATATATATATTGTGGCAATTACTTTTGGGAATTCATTTTCAACCTGAAAAATCAATTTTAGCTTCCTCCCCTCCCCCCACCCCCAGTCAACTATCAAATTCTTTCTAAGTTTATATTCAGCCATTTTTTATTGCTACTGAGAATGAGATGGTTAATTATTTAAAATAAACAAATTAAAGGAACTTTAGATGAAGAATAAGAAGATGAACCTATATATATAATGCTGTACTGCGAACCACATATTTTCCTGACTCTTGGAAACTATCCATTGTCAAAATGATACCTAAGCCCATAAAGCCGCCGGAATACCCATCCTCTTACCGTCCTATCTCTCTTTTACCCATTATGGGCAAAATCCTGGAAAAACTCATCTTAAAACGCCTGTATCCCATCCTAGACTCTAAACACATTATCCCAGATCACCAATTTGGATTCCGCACATCCCACTCCACTATTCAGCAATGCCATCGTGTGGTAGATGTAATCTCCTCCACCTTGACAAACGACTCACTTGGAACCCCGATACCAGACTGAAACGACTAGAAATCGCCCGACGCTTTCGACTACTGCAGCATTTACTAGACAAACGCTCTAAGCTTTCAATTAATTATAAACGACTCATATATATAACAATAATAGGACCTATCTGGACTTACGGAATTGAGCTCTGGGGCTCCACTAAACCATCGAATTCCTCTCGTATCCAATCCTTACAATCCAAAACCAATCGTAAAATCCTCAACGCTCCTTACTTTGTCACTAATAAAATCATCCATAAAGACCTTGATGTTCCACATGTTTCCGATTTGGCCCAATCCAGATACCTATCCTTCCATAACGAACTGCAGAACCATCCGAATCCTCTCGTTTCAAACCTTGTTTATTCCTCGATAACCATCCGAGGCGTCTGAAAAGAAGATGGTCTCGGGACCTTCTAATATAGAACTTTAATTTGAGTTCTATCAATGGGTAGTTTCTCTTCATGTTGCACATGTCATGTCAAACAGAGCAATTCTGTCCTACATCGAAAAATTGACCCTATAGTCACAATATCAAAACTATCATCAAGATAGGGTGTAACAGGACCCACTGAACATAGTCCTGCGTAAACAGAAAAACTTGAATGAAGACATTTTTGAAGGTTATTTTGTTTTTCTAAGTCCTCTAACCTACGTCTAACAACAGTCAATTTTCCGCGCAGATCTGCGATATTGGCAGTATCAAGATTAATTTTGCAACTATTCTCGAATTCTAACCACTTTTGGTACCAATAAACTCTCTTAGTTATCACCTCTTTCGCTAGGATATGTGGCAAACGAAAACCCGTCATCTCCAGAACTTTCAAAATATAGTCGAAATGAATTTTAAGTGTGTAGGAGTATATCGAGGCGAGGCCGGTTTCGTGTGCCAAAATATAATTAGGTGCAAACCATGGGAGACACAGTAATTTTTTTACAAAGTAGCTTTTAAACTTTTCCAAAACTTCATAGGGCTCGAAACCCCAAACCTGCCCAGCATAACTAATCACCGCCCGAGAGACCGAATTATAAACCACTAGTTTACCTGAGTAGGAGACATTTTTGTTAGCTATGAAATTATGCCAAGTAGAATTTAGACCAAATTTTGCATGACTTATTCTTTTAGCAAAGTGTCGTCCCATGACCAACCTTGGGGTCATGATAACACCCAGATATTTATACTCGTTTACTACTTCAACAGGGCTTCCTCCGAAGTTCCACCTCTCATATTTGGATGGTCTACTTTCATTGCGAAAAACTATTATTATTGACTTGGCCAAATTTATATGCAAGTTCAACATTCAGCAGTAATTCTCCAAGTGGTTTATCATACGCTGTAATTTAACTGGGGAAGGGGCTAATAGTACTACGTCGTCTGCATACAATAAACATCTAATGTTTACTCCTGCGATTTCTAGACCCTCTTCCAAATTTTCGTGTAAATGGTTTATGAACAACGCAAATAGCAAAGGGCTAAGCAGACAACCCTAAAAATTTTCCCATTTTGGGGTGGCATAAAATATTTGAGGAGCTTTTATAACAGGATTCGACAACAAATTTTAGGATCTGAGATGTGATTAGGTCATGGCCAGGAGCTTTGCGGGAAGGTAATCTATGAATGATATTGGATATTTCTGAAGGATGAAATGCTAAATTCCTTAAATTTAAATAGATTTGGCAAACAGTATTAGGATATTTGTATTAGGATATAGGGCAAGTGATATTTTTTATATAATACGATTCCATTTTAAAAGCATCACCATGCCAGAAGTAAAATGCAGCCTTGATGATCGAATTCCGGAAAATGTTGACGAAAGAAGGACTTAGGCCAACTAGACTATCATCGATATATGTTATGATATACAATACTTTTTAATCTCTTGCCAGTAGTGAACTAGGTAACGTTTGATTAGCTAGCAGTTAACAGTGAATCAACAGATAATAAGTCAAGTTCAATAATAAAATTATATAGCAGATGTGACCCCGATATTAAAATGAGATCAAATCATCAAAATAAATAAAAGGATTCCTTGAAACTACTTAATTATAATATTTAATGCTGTCATATTTGTACGCTATATCAAAGAACTTTACTTACCAATTGACGTTATTGATTTTAGCATTAATTCTGTTCTCATCTTTTCAGCTTCTGGTAGGTTTGTGTCATAGACATAAGTTTTCATGAGAGAGTGGGAAGTGCTGCCGCTTCGTAGGTAAGATTCCTATTTAAAAATATCAAGTATCAACAAGTTATAATATTGATTATTAAATTATTATATATTTAATAGTCATTAAATGGTGTGACATTTAGGCTACGCTGGCGATATAGAACCTTCTATAAAGACACATATTTATTGTTATTAATTTTAATTGTATCATTATTAAATTTGAATAAGTTATTCATATAGTGATCACAATTTTTTTTACTAGCTTGGTTTGAAAAGGTTCTTACGTTTTTGGTAAGAAATAGCCGACTACCAAAGTTTTTTTTTTTCTTACGCATCCTGACTTCGACTTTTCGCCATGAGTCTTCCAGCAGTTTTTTGGGGCTGTTGTTTGCAGTGGTCGTTTAGTTCTGTTCTTCAAGATACCCCAGGATCACGGGGATAATGAGCGTATCACACGCGATCACAATTCACTCCCTATTCATCAGCACTTTCCTGAAGGATGGTTGCCAATCTTTTGCAGCAATATCCATCCAGTTTTTTATTTTTTTTTATAGGACATGGGGTTATCAGCCCTAATTCTAACCCCCAACCTGGAGGACTAGGAGTTACAGTGTAAGATACAGGGGTCGCTCACATCCTAGGGAATCTCTGGGTGGTGACTTTACCGTTCCCATGCAGGAATCGAACCCGCGCCGTAGTGGTTTAAGGAATCAAGTACGGCCTGCACTGATTAATTTGAATTTATTATTGATTATTTTATTTGTTTTATAATATTAACTCTCATTTTGAACACAATATAAAATGATTGCAGGCGCCTCAACTCTCTGGACCACCGCGGCTGCAAAATACTAATATGATAAGGTTCTAACTGCATAGATTTTTTTAAAAGCAAGGAGACGGTCTGGGGTGTCGGTCATAAATAGGCTAAATAATGGTAAAACTATTTTATTGAAAGCCGACGTTTCGACCCTACTTTGCAGGTCTTCTTCAGGGCTAGAACGGACAAGAAACAAAAAGATAGAGATTTGTGGCAGTTACATAATGTTTTTTATTTATAAATCTTTTTATTGAGAAATAATACATTTTGCCACATTTAAGGGCACTGAGTACTAAAGCTGAGTGAGGCCCATTCATACTATATATACAATACAATAAAAATAAGAATAAATAAATAAAAAATAAAAATCTATTTAACAAGGCAAAAACTATAAAACCAAAGAAATGTAACTTGAAATCAAATTTTAAAAAATACAGAAATTGGTAGCAAATTATATAAGTCATAAGTAAAACAAATAGATATATAAAAAGAAAACCATTCATACTTAATTACAACATAATATTTAGACAAAATTTATAAACAATGTGAATAAGCTTATTAAAATTATAAACAGTAAATACATTAAAATATGAACAAAGTAAGCTAAGTAACAAGATCCTAAACTGAAGTAAATTTTAACTTTCTTTATTGAATATTAATACATTCTGACACATTGAAGGGCATTAATATCAAGGCTACATGATTCATTCACACAATATGTACATACAATTAATATCAATAATAAAGAAAAAGAAATATTAAAAAAAATAAGTAAATTGGTATGCCTGTGACAAAACAAATAATGAAATAATAGATAAAAGCTAGATGAAATTAAAGTAAATAAATCACATTCACACCTATGTACAATATTTACATTCACCCAGGGGACTCTGAGTCATGCATTATTCCCCGACGTGGAAGCCAAAGCAGGACTCCAGGAGATCCCAGTGCTTCTCTCTCAGCCTCGTCATTGTTATTTGAAACCAGTAGAAACTGATGGAGGGCACTATAACAACAGACGCTCATGTTTTGAGTGGAGAATCTGGCCATTGCCAGTTCTCCAATATATACATATTTACAAAAGGTCGCGGGGCCACTGCCGTTTTAACCTCCGGAGAGGATTGTAGGGATGGCTGGAGCTAGATAGGGATTGTGCTACAGGATTTTGATGATGAGTGAGTTTCAGGTGAAATTTGGAAAATTTGTCTGGGATTAGGTCAATAACAAATGGGATATGAAAGTCGTTATAGAGAGTTTTGTTGGATACATAGAAGGGAGCATCGACTATTGTTCGAGGATTTTAGACTGGAAGATTCAATCCTTCCAGTCTAAAATCCTGAAAGTTTTGCTGTCGACCACAGTTCTATCCCGTAGGTAAAAATAGGTTTCAGGATTGACTTGTAGATTAATAGTTTGTTGTCGACTGAGAGTTGAGATTTTCCATTCAATAGCCTATATAGTCCGTATCGTCTGTTAAGCTGTTGTCTTTTAAGTCTGGTGTGTGGGTTCCATGTTAGTCTTTTGTCTATAATAAAGCCAAGATACCGGACTGTGTCGGACAAAGGAAGTGGTATGGAGTTGAAGTAGACTGGTGGACAGGAATTGCGTCGAAGGGTAAAAGTAATATGTTTGGATTTGGATTCATTTGCTTGGATTCGCCACTTATTACACCTGTGTTCAATAAGAGAGAGGTGACTTTGTAGGTTTAAGGATGCTGTTTCAGGATCTGGATTGGAAGATAAGATGGCTGTTTCATCAGCGAATGTTGCCAGGAGTGTTTCAGTATGAGTAGGAATATCAGCGGTAAACAGAATGTAGAGGACGGGACCCAAGACGCTGCCTTGAGGAACTCCCGCCTTGATTGAATGACAGTTGGAGGATTCTGTACCATAGCGAACTTGAAAGGAGCGGTCAGAGAGGTAGGATCGGAGGATAAGATAAAAGGAATGGTGTAGATGGGATTTGAGCTTGCAGAACAGTCCGGCCTGCCATACCCGATCAAAAGCTTGCGCAATGTCCAGGAATGCCCCCGAACAATACTCTTAGCATTCTAGGGCTGAGGATATGTGGTCAACAAGTCGGAGTCCTTGTTGGGCAGTGGAATGTTGGAAGAGAAATCCGAATTGGTGGGTAGGAAGGTTTTAGGATTCTATTATGGGTAGGATTCTTTTTAATAGGAGTTTTTCAAAAATTTTGGAAAGGATTGGGAATTGGTTAATTGGTCAATATTATGATGTATTATTGGAAGGTTTGTCAGGTTTCAAGATCGTATCCAGGAGATTTGCTTTAGGCGGTAAGGAGAGTGAGATAGGTGAATTAAGGAATTCCTCTACTGCTGACTTGTGGGTGGTATTCGATTTCGGATGAGAGATGAATGTAGGGGAAAAGTGTTCCTTAATTTCCCGACTTAATCTTCGTCATACGCTGCCCAAGAACCATCACCTAGACGGAGAAGATGTAAAATATGAGGGAGTTTTAGAATTTTTTCGGTGATTTTCAAAAAGGAATTGTCATGAAGAGAGAGGGAAGTAAAGTAGAAGTTGGCTTATTATAGATTGGGTCTACGAGGTGTTGAGGTAGATTGTTTTTCTTGGGAGTTCTTGAGAAGTGCTTTGGAGAGAAAGCAATCTAGTATTCTTGTTGAATAGTGGTGGTAAAGGAATGTACGACATTGTCAAGATCTTCGGGGGTTTTCAGAGTTATTCTGAAGTCAATGTTGTCGGAAAGGATTTGATGAAAGCTCTGATTAAGGCTTAGGAATAGGAGCTAGAGATAATTGGAGTAATAATGGACTATGATCTGAGGAAAGTTCGTCAAGACGGGTAAGGGAATGATTGAGGGGATCTAAGCCACCGTGGATGAAAAGAACAATGATATCGGGATTGCGGTTAGGATCTGTGGGCCAGTAGGTAGGTGAGTTGGGAGGCAGGATACTGAAAAAAATGGGAATCGAGTGCAGATAGCAATGTTCTACCACGAGAATTTGTGATTCTAGAATCCCATTGATAATGTTTGGCGTTTAAATCTGCACCCAGGGTGGTGATGGCTGCAAGCCTACTAAAAACAATGGCAGTGGGATTTTACTTCATAATTCTGGCTGCTCCTTGTTCTCCTTCAAAACGTTGATTACCTGATGTATATTGAAACCAAGCGTCGTTAGTTCTTCTTTAATCATTTCAGTTGGGGTTGAGGAGTGTAAATTTCTTATCACCACTTGTAACGCCCTCTCCTGCCTCAGGTGGTACCTGTGAAATTCTCATTTGTTTATGGTAAGCACTTCACTGTTTTTTCGGTAGACTTCAGCAGAATCTGGTGTTGTTTTGGTGTCATTGGTCTTGTTATGGCATGAATAACTGCCAGAGCAGATTTTATTTATTTGGGTGCAGAACAACTGAAAATTCCTTTTATTTTTCACAATTATCGGAGGAGGCCTTGGTTCTATGGGTATTGCTGCAGACTCCATTACCTCTCGGTCATTTTGGAGCACTTGGTACGGCTTTAGAGTAGAGACAGAGGATTGTCCGACCATTTCTGGTTGGGACTGAGATTCTGCCTCTGAAGTGTTCACTGTGGTCATTGGATGCGTTTCTCGTAGGCTGCCACGAGTTCTTTGTTTGGCTGGCAACCACGAGGGGTAGAGCCATCTGACCAAGTCCTATTATTGGGCAACTTATTGGACATCATATCATGAGAGAGGAAAAGAAAAAAAAATATATCAACAGTAAATCAACTGCTCTGATATACACTTGAACTGTATTTAGTGAATAATCAGGGATTCCGCTGAAAAATTGGCAAATACGGAGAGACGAGTTGAGAACATAACCTTCGAATCCTATATACTTTATTAACATTATTTATGAACGTTTCTGTGCTTTAGTTCACGTATTTCAGTTAACTGTTACAGAGGGCGTACGTAAATTATACTTTTTCTTACCACAGTGTAGCAATGTCTGTCAAGCATAAACCTTTCGTTTGATCAGGGCTATTTATTTCTTTTATCTTAGTTTTAACTTCTTTTTTCTTTTTCCCGTCACTTTCTTTTCCATATCTTTGCCTCTATTTTGTATAAATTGATACATTTGCTCATTATATCTTATTTACATTATTTTAATTTTGTATTCTCTTATACGTAGTCATTATGTTTTGATATATTTTACATTATTTCAATTTTTCTATTTACATCTATTATTTTCTTTGTTTAACGTTTTATTGCTTTTCTCTGTTTTACATTTTATTCTATGATTATCTCACTTCCTTTTCGCATACTATGGCATCATATTTTAGCGACTATGTCACCACATTTATTTTTAGTCTACAAATACGTTTTTTATCTCAAACATTCCATTACATTTCGTTGTTGATTCATTCTTCAATTCTTATGTTACATCATCATCATTTGTGGCACGACATCCCGTTACCGAGACTGGGCCTCCTCCAAGAGCCTCCGCCAGTTGGCTCTGTCTTCTGCTGCAGCTCTCCAGTTCCGTACACCAAGCAGGGTTCTCGCATCATAGGCCACGTTGTCCAACCATCTCGTCCTCGGCCATCATACCCGTCTTACGAGGTGCAGCTCCTCCATCATTATTTTCTTTGGTATTTCAACGGTGCTCATTCTGGCCACATGCCTACCTGGCCAGTTTAATATACGTGACTACGTCGATGTCTGTATAAAGAGAACTGAGCTCCCTATTTTTTCTTTTCCTCCAGACATCACCCTCCTTTACTGGACCATAAGTCCTTCTGAAGACTCCTTGCTCAAACACACTCAGCTTCATCTCATCGTTTTTAGTCATGGTCCAAACCTCTGAGCCATATGTCAAAGCAGGCCGAATAAGGGTCTTGTATATGATCAGCTTGGTCTTCTTTGAGTGGTACCTACTTCTTAAGTGTCGGCCAAGTCCAAAGACACATCTATTGGCATCCGTGATCCTTCTCTGTATTTCTTGAGCCATGCCATTTTTGCTATTGATTTCAGACCCAAGGTATATAAAACTTTTCACTCTCTCAAACTTAAAAGAACCTACCTCAAATGGAGAGTTCAGATCCACCTCACCACCAACTCTCATATACTTAGTTTTCCTCTCGTTGACTTCTAGACCAAGTGGTCTTGCAGCTGCTTCAAGGCTTATAAACGCTTCTCTGAAAGCCCGTTCAGACCTACCTATTATGTCAATATCATCAGCAAAACCGAGAAGCTGTGTCAGGCGATTGAAGATTATATCGTTGGTCTGAATTCCGGAGTCTCTTACAGCTTTCTCCTCTGCCAAGTTGAACAATAGACAAGCGAGGGCATCCTCTTGCCGAACCCCACTGCTCACGTTAAACTCTTCGGAGGCATCAGAACCGACGCGTATTCTACATCTCAAGCTGTCCATGGTCATCTTGATTAGGCGTACGAGCTTCTGAGGGATGCTTAGCTCCTCCAAGGCACAGTATAGTTATGTTGTATTAAAGCTGTCGTATGCTGCTTTAAAGTCCAGGAATAAATGGTGGGTGACTACCTTACGGTCCATAGTCTTTTCTAGGATCATCCTCAGAGAGAAAAGTTGATCAGTGGTTGAGCGTCCTCTTCGAAATCCAGCCTGATATTTCCCCAGTTCCTTTTCAGAATACGGGAGGACCTCTCAAAACGAATGTTAGAGAGCAGCTTATAAGCACACGAAAGGAGTGAGATTCCTCGATAGTTAGCGCATTCTGTTTGATCTCCTTTCTTATGTATTGGGCAGATAATGGCTGTTGCCCATTCCATAGGCATACCTTCCCTCTCCCAGATGGTCAGCATTAAATCATGCAGAGCTTTCTTAAGTTCTTCACATCCACATTTCAACAGCTCTGACTGGATTCCGTCCGGGCCTGGCGCCTTTCCATTTTTCAATTTCCTCAGGGCATTTTCCATTTCTTCCTCATCGGGGGGTTCAATAGAATTCAGGGAGTCTTCCTTCATTACTCCTACTTCTCCAAGCACCGTTCCTCTGTTTAACGCGTCTTTGAAATGTTGTACCCATCTCCTTAGTACGTCATCTTTGTGGCTTAAAAGAGTTCCGTTCGTGTCTTTGCATGCCATCACTCTGGTCCTGAAAGCTGCCCTACCCTCGTTTATTCTCTGAAAGAACAGCCGACTTTCATTTTGGCCGCGCATTGCCTCTGTGTCCTCCATGTTCTCATTTTCCCAAGCTCTCCTCTTTCCGCGGAATAATCTCTTCTCTTCGCGTCTTTTTCTTCGATGTGTTTCTTGGGAGAGCCTTGTGGGACGCTGAACCTTCTTTCTGTAGGCTTCATTTTTAACTTTTACTGCTTGAAGGCACTCAGCATCAAACCATGGGGGCCTTCTAGATTTAGTCTCGTAGCCGAGAGATTCTTCTGCTGCCTGTTTCATTGCGTTGCTGCACCTCTTCCACTGTTCATCGACCATAGAGCTGTCATTAATTACTTCTTCATTAAGTTTCGTCTCCACAGCTTGTTGATACGAATATTGGTCGTCTGAGTCCTTAAGTTTAGCTACATCAATCTTCTTCTTTGGTCATTGGTGGTGGTTTTTAATCAGCGAAATTCGTGATCTGACCTCGGCAAGGCTCAAATAGTGATCCGTGTCCATATTTGTACCTCTATAAGATCTTGCATTTATCATGTTGGACTTGTGACGGGCACTAATGAGTACATGGTCTATCTGTGATGTTGTTTGCCCATTTGGAGAGATCCATGTTGTTTTGTGGATACTCGTTCGAGGAAAAAGAGTTGTTCCAACAACCAGTCCGTTCAATGTAGCAAAGTTCACCATCCGTAGCCCGTTATCATTACTGGCCTCATGCAAGCTGTGGGTTCCTATGGTCGGCATGAGTGCCACCTCCTTACCAACTTGGGTGTTAAAGTCACCAAGAATGATTTTAACATCATTTTTGGGGCAGCTTTCTGTCACGCGTCCAAGTTCTTCATAAAATGTTTCCTTATCCTCCTCAGGTGACACCTCTGTTGGGGCATGGCAGTTAATTAGAGAGAAATTGAAAATCTTATGTTACCTAATTTTGATTATATTTATTTCATTAGTCCCTACTTTGTTGCCGTTATCATTTATTTCATAGTTCTCTAATACTATTATTATTTTATTCATAATTTCCTAACTTTGTTACCCTTATATCATATATCCTAAATTTGCTTTCCCTACTATCTATCGTAACTTTGTTATAGTTATTATATATTTCCCTTTAAGTTTATTCTACCTAAATTTTTTAGACTATACCTTTCACTTAAATATTATTTTTATTTTTATTTTTTTAATGTTAATAGTTTCTCATACCTTTGTTATCTGTTTTTTTCTTAGCCCTGATGAAAAGAAAACATATTTATTTATTTAATTTTTTTTTTTGACTGATCACCCCAACCAATCTTCTCTTCAATTATTCACTACAGTCATCCATCAATACACAATTTTCTAAATTATAAATATAAATGACAAGAAAAGATCTTTTTTGATGAACGCTTAGGAAATCATTAGTATTATTATTTTATCAAATCTTTAACTAATATATATAGAATAGAATAGAATAGAAGAATCAACTTTATTCTGGAACAAAGTCCCTTAAGAATAACAATATCTATATATATATAAAAATGAATGTATGTCTGTCTGTCCGTCTGTATGTCCTTGGTGCATTACTAAACCATTCAACCGATCGCCATGAAACTTTGGGAAGTTGTTCCGTACACTCCTGGGAAGGTTTCTGGCATAGTACTTCTGTCTTACGATAATTTTATATATATAAAAAAAATAAAAATGTAAATGTTTTTCTGTTCAAAGCCGCAAAAAATGTGTCGCTATAAACTGTGGCACCAAAACGGCTTAACCCATTTTAACGAAACTTAGCTAAAGTCTTCCCCTTGAAACCCTTTTAATTTATATGTATAACATACTTTCCCGAAAACAAGCTGAAAAATGTTACGATGAATTCAATATTTTATTTGACGGTAACTAAAAAAGTACACAACTTTTGACAGACTTGAAAGATTTCAGAATTTCTGACAAAATAAATCATCGAAATCGGTTCGTTGCAGTTAACGAGTTTTAAACAATTACTGTTTTCTCTTCAGAAAAGGCTGTTTCCTTTTGCTTCCTCACTACCGAACGTCGGCAGGCATTTTTTTTTTTTTTTTTTTATTGATTAATCGAAAATTATATAATTAATACAGTAATTGAAATTAATAGTATTTTAGGTCAATACTATTATACGTTTTTTTAACTATTTTTTTATTTAGTTTTATAAGTTCAACTCAGACTGTTTCGGATGATTATGAATGACGGTGTATTTACTCAGATGATTATGAATGGTCAATTTGAATCATGAGAAAAAAAAACAATAGAATTAGTTTAAATTGAAGCCATTTTACAGACAAATTTGTTTAACAACTTTTTAAAAATGACAGATTTCCTTTGCTACTAATCTACTCATATGTGCTTTCTATTTTCTTCCTTTTTCATTTTGCCAGGCTAAGCCACAGCAGCGCGTGGCCGGGTAAAGCTAGTTGATCATATAAATTAACATAACATCGGCCAAAAAGTATACTACAATAAAAAAATAACTAAAATATAAGTGTTTACATAGCTATACAGAATCCAAAATAGTTGCTACAAACAACAAACTATGAAATAACTAAATGAAATATGAAATGAACGATAAATTACTTTTGTTGACAAACAGAGCAGATGAATATTTACTATAAATGATTTACATCTGTACCTTAGTATGTTCAAATGAATACAATAATAGTATTGTAAACATTATGCAAGTCGTGTATAATCTATATCCTAAGATGTATAGAGGAGTGCATTCAATATTAGTAATCAATTAAATACATCTCAAAGACCTAAAATCTTATAAATTAAAAAATTGAATTTGCATGTCCTGTGTCAATTAATTATTCAGCTATTTCACCTCATCCGCGCCATCAACCGAACACCGGCTTTTCGGAAATGGTTCAATTTACCAGTTTACCCGACGAATTTCTCTAAATCGGAGATCGCCTTCCTTAAGTCTTGTGAGTTTACCACCCGCACCATGCCATAGCGTTTGCATGAGACTCCGCTAACGTGTCTCTTGGCAGTGGTGGGCTTTACCATTCCACTGGCTGATTTAGCATCACCGGCTACCGCATTAGAACCTTTATCTCTCACTGTTTAGCTTTCGTAGCCTGAACAAGCAAAAAATATAATATAATACGTATACTTACAATACTCAAATCCTGGCAAAATAAGGGTTTTGTTGCCAGGTAACTATTGGCTTCGATAAATAGAAAAAAAAGAAAAAAACAACTGGAAATAGATTAATTTTCAAATAATTTTATATTTAGCAAACTGTAAAGTTTTTATCACAGAAGGTTATATAACGGAATATTTATAACATGTGTTTACTTTTAAATGAAAAAAATAATATTAAATCATATAAGTCCTATCCATCTAACTCCCAAAGTTAACTTTATATATACACTTAAGTTTAAATGTGTTTTTATTTATTATTATTATTTTAGTTTTTATCTAATGTTGTATCATGTTTGGTTTATTCTGTTACTAAGTTTTATTTTATTTTATTTTCTTATAATCTTGTTGTTCTTTTATTGTATATATGGTATAATTGTACTTCATTCATCATAAATACTCAATGCCTTTAATTGAGGCAAAATGTGTTTTTTTCTCAATAAAAATTGTTCAACAAAAAAAAAAAAAAATATATATATATATATATATATATATTATATATATATATATATATATATATATATATATATATATATATATATGAAATGTCTGTATGGACACTATATATATATATATATATATATATATATATATATATAGAGAGAGAGAGAGAGAGAGAGAGAGAGAGAGAGAGAGAGTGGTACTGGTACTGGTGGGAGTACACTAGTCCGGCAAGTGGGCTTATGTGGTACTTTTTGCGAACCCCTGACGGCTACCTTGAGGTTGCCGCCCTGCACTTACCAGAGTGGAAATGACACGATCCATTTCCCTGGGCTGCCGAGAAATGAAAAGTAACCAACTCAGGTGGGAATCGAACCCACAACGATCAAAGGCGGGCACTCAGTGACGCACGCCCCAACTTGTTCGATCATCTCGCCCTCTCACTCACTCTCTCTCTCTCTCTCTCTCTCTCTCTCTCTCTCTCTCTCTCTCTCTCTCTCTCTCTCTCTATGTTTCTCTGTCTGTCTCTTTGTCTGCCTGTCTCTGTTAATATTACATACTATATAGCATTGTTAAACATAAAGAAGTTAAATAAATACAGTGATTAACTTAGATTTATTAATTGCATAATCGTACATTCAAACTTACTGTAAAAACTCGGAGGCTTGTATATCGCTTCCTCAGCCTTTCAGTTGGTCGATTTTCCTTCGGGGGTCTCTCTTCACTCTTTTTTATCTATAAATGAATTTAGTTTATGTATTATGTATTTTAGGTGATAATGTTTTAAGCATTTAACAATGAAAAAAAATTAAACAATTAATTTAATTATGAAATATATGAACTGCAAATAAGAAACGAACTTTGTGTCAAATGCAACGAAGAGAATAACAAAGAATCAGCTGAATAACAAATCTAATTATAAATTACAGTGAATTTAATAACTTAAAGGATGCTGTCAAAGCTGCTTTCTTGTAAAACATTTATTTGTAAGTGAATAAGCCGAGGGCCGTCGCATCGGTTTTCAGCAATCAGGGCGAAATTTTACCGGGCAGCTCTCCCCCCCCCCACCACCATCCTCCATCCCAAATCTGCTAATAGCTCATTACCATATTATGAAATAGAGAAAGACAGACGAATAAAAATGTTAATACTAATAAAGGCTTTGGGAAACCATAAGTTCGATGCTGTGGTACCACCAATTGCTCCATACATGCTCCCATCCATACCTAACCCCGCAAGATTAGCCTAAACGCATTCCTTCCTCCTTTACACACTTACCAGTTAGCCCAGCGCACCAAACCTTTTAGGGTTTGGTTGATTGGATAGCAGCAAATCTATCATCTCAATTATATTCATTGGATAATAATTACGCGATTCCCAGCAAAAATTAGCTTACCTCTCTTGATTGCCACCAATGTATAAATAACGCCAATTAAACCGATTTGACACATTTGTACGCAGAAACTCGGACCTGAGCAATGTAAAGACATTTAAAAAAAAACTACAAAAACTTTTAAGCATTTATTGTAAGGGTAATCATATTCTATATGTTTAAGATTGGGTTTAAAAAATGTAGGGAGGTAAAGTTGTGATATAAGGTGTTCACCACACAGAAAGAGTATCCAAAAGTACTAGCATAAACAGAGATAAAAAAATAAACCCTCTTTATACATAATCCGAAAAAGAGTTATTACAAACACTTATTATTTTTTTATTTATAACAATTTTCAATAAACATAATTTAATATGTATAATCAATTTAAAAATAATGTAAAATTATTTATTAATGTTCTTAGGATTGATAGGTATTCTGTTTCCTATCTATATAAATTAAATTAATATAATGAAATTAAAATTAAATTAAATTAAAGTTAAATCAAATCCACCCATAGTTTTAAACAAACTCACCCTAATTGAACTTTACAGGTATTTCACTCCTGTGCCGCCTTACTAATTAATAATTATTGATTCGCTATGGACATAATTAATTTATAAAACTTCTCTACTTCACTTTTAGAAAAATGTCGACTTTTATTTTGAACACTTAGAATAAAATAAAAGGATATCTAAATTTATTATTTAAATTTAAGCCGTCTAACTGCCTCGGAAACGAAGTTAGGAGAATTTTTGGAAAAACACGGAGGGATTATGTTCGGAATGAGAGTATTAGGTAAGAGATTCGGGACGGATACTTTCGTCAAGAGGCAACTGAAGTAGTAAGGACGTTTCTACAGCATGGACTATCACAGAAACCAAATCAAAACTATGGAAGTAAGACCCATGGGAAGAATACTGCGAAGACATCCAAGAACCTACTATATTACCCACATTGAACGAATAGGGAGGCGCAGAGGGGAGACCTTGGAAGAAATTAAGAACTTTGACCGAGACAGAAACGCATGGCAACGATAGCTAGAAGCATCCTCACGCTGAAACGCATATGATTGAAAGAAAAAGAAATTTAACTACACTTTTTTTTATAAACTTCATTTCCACCTTATTCCTTTTTTTTTTTCTTCGTAGTAGTCATATTTGTCTGGATAATTTGATAATTCTTTACACTAATTAAATGCATTCCAATCACTATCTCTATTCTTTATCCTGGTAAATGGTCATTGTTCGGATACAAATATCCAAAATATATATTTACATATTTTTAGAATAAGAGGATACGTGTACCATGCATGACATCTTATGAGAGAACATCATTAATCATGCAATAAGATAAAAAAAAAAAGAGTGAAACATCCAGAAAAGGAGACGGCTCAAAAATTAGGTTATACATGATGACCTAGGGACAGCCTGAAAAAACTGACAATCTTCCTAAGAGCAAATACTTGAGAGACGCCTACCATAATACGGTGGACCAGACCCTAATACCTTGCATCTCCCACATCCCTATAAATTGGATATCGTTGTGTCCAGTGACTATCTATTTAAATAAAGTCAAGGTTTCCCCAACAAAAATTGAACATACTGCCAGAAAATGGTGTCCAAAGATGGCACCATTTACTAACTAACTGGCAACTTTGACTTAGGTTAGTTTTTTGGTCTGTTTTAGAATATATATAGAATAGAATAGAATAGAAAAATAATTTTATTCTGGGACGAAGTCCCTTCAGAATAACAAAAAAGTACAGAAATTAAAATTTTACATCTGGCCAGATAAAAACAAACATAACAAATTAAGATAATGATAAGTCATTAAAGAAAAGAAAAGAAAAAAATATTGGTTATACATACTATATACAAAATAAAATATAAAAATCTATATAAAAAACTCTTGAAACCATACTAAGATATTTAAAACTATGTACGATGTTAAAATATAAATAAACCCTTTTAGAAAAAATAAAAAATACAGAAAAAATAAATGTATATTCTTCTTAACAGTAAAATCTGTTTCTGTTGAAACAGAAAAAAAAAAAAAAAAAAGAGAAAAAGAAAGTCGAATCTATAATAAGTATTCAGGTCATGAGCTATATGTGAATATGGTCTTATATATAATGTGTAATTTTACATAAAAGATTAGCTGGTGCCTGACTGTTTTTGGGACAGGAATTGGAATAGGAGGGTTTTGAATGTAGATAAGGATGAAGAATGTCGAATTTTGATTGGAAGGGAATTCCAGAAACTAACAGAACGTGCAATAAAGGAGTTTTGGAACGAGGCAGATCTGTGAGAAGGAATGTAAAGGTCGGAAGGTCGAGATCTTGTGGAGAGGGAGTGGACTGAGGACTTGAATTGGAGAAGGTTGTAGGCGTAGGAAGGACGATGATTGTTGATGATATGATAGAGGAATGTACCTAGGAAATATTGTCTTCGAATGGAGGGGAAGAGCCACTCTAACTCAGTGTAATGGTGAGAGACATGGTAGTATCTCGGGGCACCAATTACAAATCTCACGCAACTGTTCATTATTCTTTTCAGTCTGTCGCGGAGCTCCACCGAGAGTCCATCATACACCACACAGCAGTAGTCAAAGTGGGGGAAGATGAGAGAGGAAACGAGGAGTCTGCGCGTATGTTGAGGTAGGAGATGGCGGAAGCAATGGAATAGTTTGAGGGTAGAGACTGTCCGTCGGGAGATGTGAGAAATATGGTGACTCCAGGAGAGGGTTTGATCAATAAATAGTCCTAAATTTTTTACAGAGGAGTAGAAGGAGATTGGCTGGTCACCAAGGTTTAGTATGGGAAAGTCCGTATAGGATCTAAGGAGGGGCTTGGAACCAATGACAATGGCCTGAGTTTTTGAAGCATTTAACCTTAATCCGTTTAATTTTGCCCAGGCACAGATTCGATCTAGGTCTGCTTGGATCTTAGTAAATGCTACCAATAGCTCAGGGGGAGAAAAGGATAGGTATATTTGAGAATCGTCTGCATAAAGGTGGTGGGAACAATGGAGAATTGAGTCATGGAGGTCATTGATATAGGAACTAAAAAGGAGAGGAGATATGCTAGATCCTTGGGCGACTCCAGAGGATAAAGGCAGGTAGGCAGATAGTGGTTGATTAGGAATGGAGACTGCTTGGGTGCGTTGTGATAGGAAAGATTGGAACCAAGAGATGGAGCTATTGGAGAAGGAGAGTGATTTTAGTTTGTTGAAAAGGATGGGATGGTTAATGGAATCAAAGGCTTTAGAGAAGTCAAGAAGTATAAGGACAGTTAGTTGTTTATTATCTATTGCAGTCTGAACATCATTAGTAATTTTGATTAAGGCGGATTGTGTGGAGTAGCCGGGACGGAAACCAGATTGGAGAGGATCGAGTTGGTTAGACTTTTCTAGGAAATTGGAAACTTGGGATTGTACCAATCTTTCTAGGGGTTTTGAGAGATTGGAAAGAATTGAGATTGGGCGAAAGTCTTCGGGAGAGGATGGATTAGGCTTTTTATTTAAAGGGAGTACAATGGCTTTTTTCCAAGAGGAAGGGAATATTGAGTTCTGTAGGGAGAAATTGTAAATGAAAAGGAGAACTGGGAGGATTTCGGGGAGACATAATTTTATCAATTTGACAGGAATGCCATCTGGTCCTATGGAATTGGTGTGGGATTTCATTACTGCGGTTAGTAAGTCAGTCGGGGAAATGTAGGAGAAATAAAAGTCATCATCATTAAATGATGACTCAGGAGCATAGTTGGAAGAGGAGGGAAGAGAAGAGGTAGAGGAGGCAGAAATAAAATGTGAATTTAAATCGTCAGGTGAAACGGAAAAGAACAGTGAGGAAGGGGATCTAGAAGGTTCACAGAGGGAAAGTTTGCGAAGGATTAGCCATTTAGATTTGGGATCTGGGGCAGATGACAGGGCTTCATGGAAGTAGGAAGCTTTAGCTCGCCGAATTCTTGTTTGTGTCAAATTGCGGAGCACCCTAAACGCTTGATAGTCATCTGTAAGCCTAGTACGTCTAAAGCGTCTGCGGGCAGCATCACGCCTCTTCTGCAGATCCTTGATTTCTTGACACATCCAGGGTGCAGGCCGACGGCGAAAGGTTGATGTTTTTATGGGAGCATGGGTGTTAAGGATATTGAGGAGATTGGAAGTCAGGATTTCAACCATGGAGTCGATGGAGGAGCAGGAATATATTTCGTTCAAGTCTAAGGTTTCAAGGTCAGGTAGTATTTTTTCACGGGTGAGAGTGTCTATCTGACGGAAAGTAAAGGTTCTCGGATGAATCAGAGGGGTTTGGATATTATATGTTATTTGGATCATGTCGTGAGACGATAAGAAGGATACTGGCAGTTGAGAAGAGGAGAGGAGATTTATTTCGGAGTCTATAATGAAGAAGTCTAACCAAGTGTCGGCCTTGTGGGTGTGGTGAGTAGGATAAAAAGGAACAATAAAGAGATGGAGGGAAAAAAATAGGTTTTCTAGATAGGTTTTGTCTTTGGAATTAGAAAGGAAATTGGTATTGAGGTCACCGGCGATGATTATTCTAGGATAGAGGGGAACAAAGTTGAGTAAGGTTGATTCTCAGGACGGATCAAATGGAACAAGGGGAGGACGGTAGATCACTATGTAAAGGAGAGGTGAATTATTACAGGTAATTTCTACTAGAAGGTATTCCACTTGTGGATGTTCGGAGGGTGGGGAGTAATCAAGGATTCGGGACTTCAGGCTATCATGGACAAATATGGCCACTCCACCACCAGTCCGGCTGACCCGGTCGTGGCGGATGAGGGTGTAATTAGGTAAGGAGACAGATGAGGACGGAATATAGGGTTTGAGCCAGGTTTCTGAGATTGCGATGATGTGAAAAAAGTTTTGAGAAAAGTACTGCAGGAATTCATCATAATGGGCGGGAAGGGATTGCGAGTTAACGTGGCAGGTGGTTAGGATGCTAGACATGGGGAGGATTTGATGGGAAACAGTCAGAAATTAGCATAGAGGAAATGAGGCATATATCATATTCTGAAAAAAAATTATGAAAAGTACTGATAGGCAAAATAAAAGTGAATAATGAAAAAATAAGTGAGAAATAAGAGTAAGAAAATAAACAAATTAGTAAACTGGAGCTGTGAGAAATTTTAACCAAAATCTTCAATGTTATTTGGGCACCAATGAAGACAAAAAATACTTTGAAGAACGAGAAGAAGAGATGAAACCTGTGCAGTCAGGCGAAAACTTCTAGATCCGATGCCTGATTAATCAAGATTACTTGATGGCCGTCTTCTTTTCGGCAACGCACAATGCCGGCAGAGAACCATACGTATCTTATCTTCCCGGCAGCTCTCTTCTGCCGGGCTAGCCAGTAGAGGTGCCTGTTTGTTGGGGTCATCTCCTCGCCGAGATAAATTCGGTGGCAGTCGTTTTCCTGCCACCCGATATCACGCGTCGAGAAATCCCTCTTCACTTTTCTTCTCGCTATCAGGTCGTCCCTCACTGACTGCCTGACGAAATGTGCTATTACCGGCGGCGGTCGTGGGTCATCCTTCTTGCTTCTGCGGCGCTGCACGACATCCAAATCCTCCACTCCGAGCTTGATGCCCAGCCCCGCGGCTATACTGGTCACCAGAGCCGCGGGCGTCTCGCCTGCTCGCACTGGGATCCCACGGATCTCCAGCGATCTAGATAATTGACCCTGTTCTGTTTTGTTCAGGCGGATCTCTAAATCGCCCACTCGAGCTTTGAGGGCTTTATTTTCCAAAATGATCTCCTCAAAATGTTTGGCTTGGCCCTCGAGATGTTTTTCTAATTTAGATAACCTCTCATTCAGTTCAAAGCTGAGGTCTCCATATTTATCGAGGGCTGTCTTCATATCCCTTATTTCCTCACTAACATGACTATCCAGTCTATTAACTGCTGCTAATATTTCTGATACAGGCGGTTCATTGTTTAAATTTAGTTTCTTAGGTTGATCGCAATTTAGGCACATCCATGTTTTTTTTGTGCTTCTCTGAGCTTCTATCTCTTTGTCTGTGAGATTAAAACACTTGCCGTGATAAATAACTTTGCACTTGGTACAACATAAATTGTATTTATCTTCACGGGCAATAGCGTTATTACAAATCGTGCACTGGACCATTTTTAATAATAAAAAATAACTTACAGTTAATGTCAAGTTAAGTTGATGTTGTGATCCGCCAAGCAAACAACTGCTAATACTGATAGGATTATTAGCTTAACACTCACAAGGCTCGTAGCACTCTCACTATATTTTCCTTACGTTGAGTAGCGTGAAAATACGTAAATATAAGAAGTTTTAAAGATTACGTTCGATAGTATGACGCTGTTAAGAAAAGAAACAACGAAAGAAAAAACCAAAATTGGGCTCAATATATCAAATTGAAAGAAAGCGCTCCGTAGATGTTTACTCACTGCCGTCTCTGGCCAGACTGTATATATATATATATATATATATATATATAATATATATTTATATATATAGAGAGAGAGAGAGAGAGACGAGAGAGAGAGAGAGAGAGGATTTCCAAGTCAATTTCAACCTTTTCCAAGTCAAATTCAACCTTTTCCAAATCAAATTAAACTTTTTCCAAGTCAAATTCAACCTTTTCCATTTCAAATTCAACCTTTTTTTATTTATTTAATTATCTTTAATTTTTCGATGTGTGGGTCTGTTATCGTATGAGTAGTTTTTGAAAATAACCTCCATTTTAAGATTACGTGACTGCGTTTCGAATTTTTTAAGTTTTTTTGATTTATTCGATATTAGGGTGTATTTTTGTGTTTCCCGATCCGTAAATTTTGAAAATGACATCCATTTTATGTTTACGCTACTGTGTTTTGACTTATTTAAGTTTTTAGAATTTATCCAATATAAAGGTCTACTTTTCTGTTTCCGGAGCCGGAGATTTTGAAAATGGCCTCCATTTCATGATTACGCCATTGCATTTTGACTTATTTAAGTTTTTCGAATTTATCCAATTTAAAGGTCTACTTTTATGTTTTCGGAACCGTAGATTCTGAAAATGACCTCTATTTTATGATTACGCCACTGCGTTTCAACTTATTTAAGTTTTTCGAATTTATCAAATATAAAGGTCTACTTTTATGTTTCTGGAGCAGTAGATTTCCCCCATTCTGTAAATGACCCCATTTCAAGTTTATGCCACTGTGTTTTGGATTACAAAAGTTTTTTTTTTTACTTTTTCGGTATAAGGATCTACTTATATGTTATCGGAGACGTAATAAAATTTTTCTAATCTTTAATATTTGGATTCATCTAATATTTAATCTCCATTTTATGATTAAGCCGCTGCATCTCGATTAATTAGGCTTCATTTTGGATTTTTTCATTTCTCGAGTATGAATAAATAAATAAATAAATATTATGAAGCTGAAGTTAAATTAACCACAGAATATAAACTAAAAAGCCGAAAAGCAACTGGTAATAAATTTAACCTACCGTATTCAGATTTTTCAGCTAATTGTTCGAAATCTTATAATTTTGTTACAGGAGACCACAACATTAAAACAGATAACTAAAATTAAATTAAAAATGAGACAATACATGTTTTATTTTTTTCGATTAGATATTTTTATTTATTTCTTGAAAAACAAATTAATCCTTCGTATTTTGTTTTTTATTCCAAGGAAAAATCAAAAACACTTAAAAAAAAAACGAAACACAGTGGCCAATCTTAAAATGTACGTCGTTTTAAAAACTAAGACTCCGGCATCATAAAAGTAGACCTTTAAATTGGATAAATTCGAAAACTTGAATAAGTCGAAACGCGGTGGCCTAATCTTAAAATTGAGCTCGTTTTCAAAATCTAAGAATCCGGAAACATAAGAATATACCCTCATATGAAAAAAATCCGAAAAACTCAAAGAAATCGAAACGCGGTGGCCTAATCATAAAATGGAGGTCGTTTTCAAAATCTACAGCTCCGGAAACATAAGAATACACCCTTTTATGAAAAAAATTCGAAACAATTAAAGAAATTGAAACGCGGTGGCCTAATCATAAAATGGAGGGCGTTTTCAAAATCTACGGCTCTACTTTTATGTTTCTGGAGCAGTAGATTTCCCCCATTCTGTAAATGACCCCATTTCAAGTTTATGCCACTGTGTTTTGGATTACAAAAGTTTTTTTTTTTACTTTTTCGGTATAAGGATCTACTTATATGTTATCGGAGACGTAATAAAATTTTTCTAATCTTTAATATTTGGATTCATCTAATATTTAATCTCCATTTTATGATTAAGCCGCTGCATCTCGATTAATTAGGCTTCATTTTGGATTTTTTCATTTCTCGAGTATGAATAAATAAATAAATAAATATTATGAAGCTGAAGTTAAATTAACCACAGAATATAAACTAAAAAGCCGAAAAGCAACTGGTAATAAATTTAACCTACCGTATTCAGATTTTTCAGCTAATTGTTCGAAATCTTATAATTTTGTTACAGGAGACCACAACATTAAAACAGATAACTAAAATTAAATTAAAAATGAGACAATACATGTTTTATTTTTTTCGATTAGATATTTTTATTTATTTCTTGAAAAACAAATTAATCCTTCGTATTTTGTTTTTTATTCCAAGGAAAAATCAAAAACACTTAAAAAAAAAACGAAACACAGTGGCCAATCTTAAAATGTACGTCGTTTTAAAAACTAAGACTCCGGCATCATAAAAGTAGACCTTTAAATTGGATAAATTCGAAAACTTGAATAAGTCGAAACGCGGTGGCCTAATCTTAAAATTGAGCTCGTTTTCAAAATCTAAGAATCCGGAAACATAAGAATATACCCTCATATGAAAAAAATCCGAAAAACTCAAAGAAATCGAAACGCGGTGGCCTAATCATAAAATGGAGGTCGTTTTCAAAATCTACAGCTCCGGAAACATAAGAATACACCCTTTTATGAAAAAAATTCGAAACAATTAAAGAAATTGAAACGCGGTGGCCTAATCATAAAATGGAGGGCGTTTTCAAAATCTACGGCTCTACTTTTATGTTTCTGGAGCAGTAGATTTCCCCCATTCTGTAAATGACCCCATTTCAAGTTTATGCCACTGTGTTTTGGATTACAAAAGTTTTTTTTTTTACTTTTTCGGTATAAGGATCTACTTATATGTTATCGGAGACGTAATAAAATTTTTCTAATCTTTAATATTTGGATTCATCTAATATTTAATCTCCATTTTATGATTAAGCCGCTGCATCTCGATTAATTAGGCTTCATTTTGGATTTTTTCATTTCTCGAGTATGAATAAATAAATAAATAAATATTATGAAGCTGAAGTTAAATTAACCACAGAATATAAACTAAAAAGCCGAAAAGCAACTGGTAATAAATTTAACCTACCGTATTCAGATTTTTCAGCTAATTGTTCGAAATCTTATAATTTTGTTACAGGAGACCACAACATTAAAACAGATAACTAAAATTAAATTAAAAATGAGACAATACATGTTTTATTTTTTTCGATTAGATATTTTTATTTATTTCTTGAAAAACAAATTAATCCTTCGTATTTTGTTTTTTATTCCAAGGAAAAATCAAAAACACTTAAAAAAAAAACGAAACACAGTGGCCAATCTTAAAATGTACGTCGTTTTAAAAACTAAGACTCCGGCATCATAAAAGTAGACCTTTAAATTGGATAAATTCGAAAACTTGAATAAGTCGAAACGCGGTGGCCTAATCTTAAAATTGAGCTCGTTTTCAAAATCTAAGAATCCGGAAACATAAGAATATACCCTCATATGAAAAAAATCCGAAAAACTCAAAGAAATCGAAACGCGGTGGCCTAATCATAAAATGGAGGTCGTTTTCAAAATCTACAGCTCCGGAAACATAAGAATACACCCTTTTATGAAAAAAATTCGAAACAATTAAAGAAATTGAAACGCGGTGGCCTAATCATAAAATGGAGGGCGTTTTCAAAATCTACGGCTCTACTTTTATGTTTCTGGAGCAGTAGATTTCCCCCATTCTGTAAATGACCCCATTTCAAGTTTATGCCACTGTGTTTTGGATTACAAAAGTTTTTTTTTTTACTTTTTCGGTATAAGGATCTACTTATATGTTATCGGAGACGTAATAAAATTTTTCTAATCTTTAATATTTGGATTCATCTAATATTTAATCTCCATTTTATGATTAAGCCGCTGCATCTCGATTAATTAGGCTTCATTTTGGATTTTTTCATTTCTCGAGTATGAATAAATAAATAAATAAATATTATGAAGCTGAAGTTAAATTAACCACAGAATATAAACTAAAAAGCCGAAAAGCAACTGGTAATAAATTTAACCTACCGTATTCAGATTTTTCAGCTAATTGTTCGAAATCTTATAATTTTGTTACAGGAGACCACAACATTAAAACAGATAACTAAAATTAAATTAAAAATGAGACAATACATGTTTTATTTTTTTCGATTAGATATTTTTATTTATTTCTTGAAAAACAAATTAATCCTTCGTATTTTGTTTTTTATTCCAAGGAAAAATCAAAAACACTTAAAAAAAAAACGAAACACAGTGGCCAATCTTAAAATGTACGTCGTTTTAAAAACTAAGACTCCGGCATCATAAAAGTAGACCTTTAAATTGGATAAATTCGAAAACTTGAATAAGTCGAAACGCGGTGGCCTAATCTTAAAATTGAGCTCGTTTTCAAAATCTAAGAATCCGGAAACATAAGAATATACCCTCATATGAAAAAAATCCGAAAAACTCAAAGAAATCGAAACGCGGTGGCCTAATCATAAAATGGAGGTCGTTTTCAAAATCTACAGCTCCGGAAACATAAGAATACACCCTTTTATGAAAAAAATTCGAAACAATTAAAGAAATTGAAACGCGGTGGCCTAATCATAAAATGGAGGGCGTTTTCAAAATCTACGGCTCTACTTTTATGTTTCTGGAGCAGTAGATTTCCCCCATTCTGTAAATGACCCCATTTCAAGTTTATGCCACTGTGTTTTGGATTACAAAAGTTTTTTTTTTTACTTTTTCGGTATAAGGATCTACTTATATGTTATCGGAGACGTAATAAAATTTTTCTAATCTTTAATATTTGGATTCATCTAATATTTAATCTCCATTTTATGATTAAGCCGCTGCATCTCGATTAATTAGGCTTCATTTTGGATTTTTTCATTTCTCGAGTATGAATAAATAAATAAATAAATATTATGAAGCTGAAGTTAAATTAACCACAGAATATAAACTAAAAAGCCGAAAAGCAACTGGTAATAAATTTAACCTACCGTATTCAGATTTTTCAGCTAATTGTTCGAAATCTTATAATTTTGTTACAGGAGACCACAACATTAAAACAGATAACTAAAATTAAATTAAAAATGAGACAATACATGTTTTATTTTTTTCGATTAGATATTTTTATTTATTTCTTGAAAAACAAATTAATCCTTCGTATTTTGTTTTTTATTCCAAGGAAAAATCAAAAACACTTAAAAAAAAAACGAAACACAGTGGCCAATCTTAAAATGTACGTCGTTTTAAAAACTAAGACTCCGGCATCATAAAAGTAGACCTTTAAATTGGATAAATTCGAAAACTTGAATAAGTCGAAACGCGGTGGCCTAATCTTAAAATTGAGCTCGTTTTCAAAATCTAAGAATCCGGAAACATAAGAATATACCCTCATATGAAAAAAATCCGAAAAACTCAAAGAAATCGAAACGCGGTGGCCTAATCATAAAATGGAGGTCGTTTTCAAAATCTACAGCTCCGGAAACATAAGAATACACCCTTTTATGAAAAAAATTCGAAACAATTAAAGAAATTGAAACGCGGTGGCCTAATCATAAAATGGAGGGCGTTTTCAAAATCTACGGCTCTACTTTTATGTTTCTGGAGCAGTAGATTTCCCCCATTCTGTAAATGACCCCATTTCAAGTTTATGCCACTGTGTTTTGGATTACAAAAGTTTTTTTTTTTACTTTTTCGGTATAAGGATCTACTTATATGTTATCGGAGACGTAATAAAATTTTTCTAATCTTTAATATTTGGATTCATCTAATATTTAATCTCCATTTTATGATTAAGCCGCTGCATCTCGATTAATTAGGCTTCATTTTGGATTTTTTCATTTCTCGAGTATGAATAAATAAATAAATAAATATTATGAAGCTGAAGTTAAATTAACCACAGAATATAAACTAAAAAGCCGAAAAGCAACTGGTAATAAATTTAACCTACCGTATTCAGATTTTTCAGCTAATTGTTCGAAATCTTATAATTTTGTTACAGGAGACCACAACATTAAAACAGATAACTAAAATTAAATTAAAAATGAGACAATACATGTTTTATTTTTTTCGATTAGATATTTTTATTTATTTCTTGAAAAACAAATTAATCCTTCGTATTTTGTTTTTTATTCCAAGGAAAAATCAAAAACACTTAAAAAAAAAACGAAACACAGTGGCCAATCTTAAAATGTACGTCGTTTTAAAAACTAAGACTCCGGCATCATAAAAGTAGACCTTTAAATTGGATAAATTCGAAAACTTGAATAAGTCGAAACGCGGTGGCCTAATCTTAAAATTGAGCTCGTTTTCAAAATCTAAGAATCCGGAAACATAAGAATATACCCTCATATGAAAAAAATCCGAAAAACTCAAAGAAATCGAAACGCGGTGGCCTAATCATAAAATGGAGGTCGTTTTCAAAATCTACAGCTCCGGAAACATAAGAATACACCCTTTTATGAAAAAAATTCGAAACAATTAAAGAAATTGAAACGCGGTGGCCTAATCATAAAATGGAGGGCGTTTTCAAAATCTACGGCTCTACTTTTATGTTTCTGGAGCAGTAGATTTCCCCCATTCTGTAAATGACCCCATTTCAAGTTTATGCCACTGTGTTTTGGATTACAAAAGTTTTTTTTTTTACTTTTTCGGTATAAGGATCTACTTATATGTTATCGGAGACGTAATAAAATTTTTCTAATCTTTAATATTTGGATTCATCTAATATTTAATCTCCATTTTATGATTAAGCCGCTGCATCTCGATTAATTAGGCTTCATTTTGGATTTTTTCATTTCTCGAGTATGAATAAATAAATAAATAAATATTATGAAGCTGAAGTTAAATTAACCACAGAATATAAACTAAAAAGCCGAAAAGCAACTGGTAATAAATTTAACCTACCGTATTCAGATTTTTCAGCTAATTGTTCGAAATCTTATAATTTTGTTACAGGAGACCACAACATTAAAACAGATAACTAAAATTAAATTAAAAATGAGACAATACATGTTTTATTTTTTTCGATTAGATATTTTTATTTATTTCTTGAAAAACAAATTAATCCTTCGTATTTTGTTTTTTATTCCAAGGAAAAATCAAAAACACTTAAAAAAAAAACGAAACACAGTGGCCAATCTTAAAATGTACGTCGTTTTAAAAACTAAGACTCCGGCATCATAAAAGTAGACCTTTAAATTGGATAAATTCGAAAACTTGAATAAGTCGAAACGCGGTGGCCTAATCTTAAAATTGAGCTCGTTTTCAAAATCTAAGAATCCGGAAACATAAGAATATACCCTCATATGAAAAAAATCCGAAAAACTCAAAGAAATCGAAACGCGGTGGCCTAATCATAAAATGGAGGTCGTTTTCAAAATCTACAGCTCCGGAAACATAAGAATACACCCTTTTATGAAAAAAATTCGAAACAATTAAAGAAATTGAAACGCGGTGGCCTAATCATAAAATGGAGGGCGTTTTCAAAATCTACGGCTCTACTTTTATGTTTCTGGAGCAGTAGATTTCCCCCATTCTGTAAATGACCCCATTTCAAGTTTATGCCACTGTGTTTTGGATTACAAAAGTTTTTTTTTTTACTTTTTCGGTATAAGGATCTACTTATATGTTATCGGAGACGTAATAAAATTTTTCTAATCTTTAATATTTGGATTCATCTAATATTTAATCTCCATTTTATGATTAAGCCGCTGCATCTCGATTAATTAGGCTTCATTTTGGATTTTTTCATTTCTCGAGTATGAATAAATAAATAAATAAATATTATGAAGCTGAAGTTAAATTAACCACAGAATATAAACTAAAAAGCCGAAAAGCAACTGGTAATAAATTTAACCTACCGTATTCAGATTTTTCAGCTAATTGTTCGAAATCTTATAATTTTGTTACAGGAGACCACAACATTAAAACAGATAACTAAAATTAAATTAAAAATGAGACAATACATGTTTTATTTTTTTCGATTAGATATTTTTATTTATTTCTTGAAAAACAAATTAATCCTTCGTATTTTGTTTTTTATTCCAAGGAAAAATCAAAAACACTTAAAAAAAAAACGAAACACAGTGGCCAATCTTAAAATGTACGTCGTTTTAAAAACTAAGACTCCGGCATCATAAAAGTAGACCTTTAAATTGGATAAATTCGAAAACTTGAATAAGTCGAAACGCGGTGGCCTAATCTTAAAATTGAGCTCGTTTTCAAAATCTAAGAATCCGGAAACATAAGAATATACCCTCATATGAAAAAAATCCGAAAAACTCAAAGAAATCGAAACGCGGTGGCCTAATCATAAAATGGAGGTCGTTTTCAAAATCTACAGCTCCGGAAACATAAGAATACACCCTTTTATGAAAAAAATTCGAAACAATTAAAGAAATTGAAACGCGGTGGCCTAATCATAAAATGGAGGGCGTTTTCAAAATCTACGGCTCTACTTTTATGTTTCTGGAGCAGTAGATTTCCCCCATTCTGTAAATGACCCCATTTCAAGTTTATGCCACTGTGTTTTGGATTACAAAAGTTTTTTTTTTTACTTTTTCGGTATAAGGATCTACTTATATGTTATCGGAGACGTAATAAAATTTTTCTAATCTTTAATATTTGGATTCATCTAATATTTAATCTCCATTTTATGATTAAGCCGCTGCATCTCGATTAATTAGGCTTCATTTTGGATTTTTTCATTTCTCGAGTATGAATAAATAAATAAATAAATATTATGAAGCTGAAGTTAAATTAACCACAGAATATAAACTAAAAAGCCGAAAAGCAACTGGTAATAAATTTAACCTACCGTATTCAGATTTTTCAGCTAATTGTTCGAAATCTTATAATTTTGTTACAGGAGACCACAACATTAAAACAGATAACTAAAATTAAATTAAAAATGAGACAATACATGTTTTATTTTTTTCGATTAGATATTTTTATTTATTTCTTGAAAAACAAATTAATCCTTCGTATTTTGTTTTTTATTCCAAGGAAAAATCAAAAACACTTAAAAAAAAAACGAAACACAGTGGCCAATCTTAAAATGTACGTCGTTTTAAAAACTAAGACTCCGGCATCATAAAAGTAGACCTTTAAATTGGATAAATTCGAAAACTTGAATAAGTCGAAACGCGGTGGCCTAATCTTAAAATTGAGCTCGTTTTCAAAATCTAAGAATCCGGAAACATAAGAATATACCCTCATATGAAAAAAATCCGAAAAACTCAAAGAAATCGAAACGCGGTGGCCTAATCATAAAATGGAGGTCGTTTTCAAAATCTACAGCTCCGGAAACATAAGAATACACCCTTTTATGAAAAAAATTCGAAACAATTAAAGAAATTGAAACGCGGTGGCCTAATCATAAAATGGAGGGCGTTTTCAAAATCTACGGCTCTACTTTTATGTTTCTGGAGCAGTAGATTTCCCCCATTCTGTAAATGACCCCATTTCAAGTTTATGCCACTGTGTTTTGGATTACAAAAGTTTTTTTTTTTACTTTTTCGGTATAAGGATCTACTTATATGTTATCGGAGACGTAATAAAATTTTTCTAATCTTTAATATTTGGATTCATCTAATATTTAATCTCCATTTTATGATTAAGCCGCTGCATCTCGATTAATTAGGCTTCATTTTGGATTTTTTCATTTCTCGAGTATGAATAAATAAATAAATAAATATTATGAAGCTGAAGTTAAATTAACCACAGAATATAAACTAAAAAGCCGAAAAGCAACTGGTAATAAATTTAACCTACCGTATTCAGATTTTTCAGCTAATTGTTCGAAATCTTATAATTTTGTTACAGGAGACCACAACATTAAAACAGATAACTAAAATTAAATTAAAAATGAGACAATACATGTTTTATTTTTTTCGATTAGATATTTTTATTTATTTCTTGAAAAACAAATTAATCCTTCGTATTTTGTTTTTTATTCCAAGGAAAAATCAAAAACACTTAAAAAAAAAACGAAACACAGTGGCCAATCTTAAAATGTACGTCGTTTTAAAAACTAAGACTCCGGCATCATAAAAGTAGACCTTTAAATTGGATAAATTCGAAAACTTGAATAAGTCGAAACGCGGTGGCCTAATCTTAAAATTGAGCTCGTTTTCAAAATCTAAGAATCCGGAAACATAAGAATATACCCTCATATGAAAAAAATCCGAAAAACTCAAAGAAATCGAAACGCGGTGGCCTAATCATAAAATGGAGGTCGTTTTCAAAATCTACAGCTCCGGAAACATAAGAATACACCCTTTTATGAAAAAAATTCGAAACAATTAAAGAAATTGAAACGCGGTGGCCTAATCATAAAATGGAGGGCGTTTTCAAAATCTACGGCTCTACTTTTATGTTTCTGGAGCAGTAGATTTCCCCCATTCTGTAAATGACCCCATTTCAAGTTTATGCCACTGTGTTTTGGATTACAAAAGTTTTTTTTTTTACTTTTTCGGTATAAGGATCTACTTATATGTTATCGGAGACGTAATAAAATTTTTCTAATCTTTAATATTTGGATTCATCTAATATTTAATCTCCATTTTATGATTAAGCCGCTGCATCTCGATTAATTAGGCTTCATTTTGGATTTTTTCATTTCTCGAGTATGAATAAATAAATAAATAAATATTATGAAGCTGAAGTTAAATTAACCACAGAATATAAACTAAAAAGCCGAAAAGCAACTGGTAATAAATTTAACCTACCGTATTCAGATTTTTCAGCTAATTGTTCGAAATCTTATAATTTTGTTACAGGAGACCACAACATTAAAACAGATAACTAAAATTAAATTAAAAATGAGACAATACATGTTTTATTTTTTTCGATTAGATATTTTTATTTATTTCTTGAAAAACAAATTAATCCTTCGTATTTTGTTTTTTATTCCAAGGAAAAATCAAAAACACTTAAAAAAAAAACGAAACACAGTGGCCAATCTTAAAATGTACGTCTTTTTAAAAACTAAGACTCCGGCATCATAAAAGTAGACCTTTAAATTGGATAAATTCGAAAACTTGAATAAGTCGAAACGCGGTGGCCTAATCTTAAAATTGAGCTCGTTTTCAAAATCTAAGACTCCGGAAACATAAGAATATACCCTCATATGAAAAAAAATCCGAAAAACTCAAAGAAATCGAAACGCGGTGGCCTAATCATAAAATGGAGGTCGTTTTCAAAATCTACGGCTCCGGAAACTATATTATTAACGGAATGCTATATTATCCAGATGTTTCAGAACGTTTGCAGTTATTTTTGGCCATTTAATTACAAACGGCACTTGATTTTCAACTTTTTTTATTTTTTTTTTTTTGAAATATTAATTTTCATGTGTTTTTTTATTGCCTAAGCCTGTTTTTTTTTAAATATTGTTTGATGTTTTATTATTCTCTGACTATCCAGATTTAATAAAAGTCCAATTATGACTAAATTAAGCCAAATGCTGATTCTCAGTGACCAGAAAACTAACTCAAGTCAAAGTCGTCAGTCCGCTATCTTTGAACGCCATTTTTGGGCAGTGCGTTCATTTCTTTTGTAGGCACATTGGCTTTTTTTTTTAAGTAAAAAGTTACAACGATATGTAACTTATAGGGATGTGGTGGGGGGGAGAGGACGTGCACAGTAGGGGGCCATTGTTACAATCTACCTTTTAAAAAACGCCATTTTGCTTTAACTTATTTATTTTATGTTTCAACTAACTTAACTGATTATTTATTTTATTTTGATTATATAACACTGTATTTATCTCACAATTATTTTCATAAAATAATCTTTTAATTTTATGTGTGGAAAGAAGAACTAGCGGCGCTTGGTTTTAAAGTACGTCAGGTAACCAACGTTCTGCAGGAGAGTAAGGAGCAGCCTGGAATAAAAAATAAAGTTCCACTACCTTTATTTTTTGTAGATCTAGAGCCATCACCCGGTATTGAGAAAATATACGATACCACAAGATATATCACACAATGGTGAAAGTAGAGAAACCATACCCCAAGAGAGAAATCGTGCAGTGCCATAATTGTCAGGCGTATGGCCACATTAAGACTTGTTGTCACCATCTGCCGCGTTGCGTGAATTGCGGTGAAAAGCACAAATCTGTGGAGTGCACCAAACCGATACAAAATCTTGTAGTGTGTGCACTATGCCTGGAGGGACACCCGGCCAACTACAAAGGATGCCAAATTTACAAGAATTTCAAATCCAGACACCAGAAAAACCGGATTCAAGATGAAGCAGGAAGACCAAGAAGAGAGAGAGAGCCTTCTAGAATAATAAACAATAGTGTATCATTTTCCCAGCTACTTACAGGTAAGAACTCGACCGATAACTGTCAAGCCCTGCTGCAACAACAACCTCATCCTCAACCTCAAAATCCTATTGATCCGAATATACCTAACCATCAACAACAAATTCATCATATCCCTCCTCCTTCAAATGCAACAGATCGCACCAGCATGTTGGCATCTTTCCTCACCGATTCCAAACCCTTAGTTACTCCACTCATATCACTCCTCACAAATCTCGTATCTCACCTCATCCCTCCTTTAAAAAATCCTTAATAACTCACATCCCAAAATCCATATCCATTCTCCTTTGGAATGCGAATGGTGTTAGAAATCACGTTGACGAACTAACAGCTTTATTACTGGAAAAGAACATCGACGTAGCACTAATTACGGAAACACGACTGACCAGGAAACAGCATTTAAAAATACCTCAATACATAACATATCGTACTGACCATCCTGACGGTAAAGCACATGCCGGTACTGCTATTATTGTACACCACTCCCTTTCTCGCCACCAGCTCACATTACCGACACAATATTTCCTACAATCCACCGCTATCGTAATCAAAACCTTCTCCTTTTCCGTCACCATAGCACCAGCATATTGCCCTCCTAACAGATCCATATCCAATATCCAGTTCAGTTCTCTTCTCAACTGCTTAGGACATCACTTCATCCTGGGTGGAGGTTCAAACGCCAAACATCATTAATGGGGTTCTAGAACCACGAATTCTCGTTCAAAATATTTTTATCTGCACTCAATTCCCAACGTTTCAGTATCCTTCCACCTAGCTCACCTCCCTACTGGCCCACAGATCTTAACCGCAATCCCAATATCCTTAATTTTTTTCATCCACAGTGGCTTAGGTCCCCTCAATCATTCCCTTACCCGTCTTGCCGAACTATCCTCAGATCATACTCCATTATTACTCCAATTATCTCTAGCTACTATTTCTAAGTCTTCTCAACCGTCCTTCATCAGAGGAACATTTAACTGGAATTGACCCACAAACCAACAAGCAATCTGGACTGCTTCCTCTCCAAACCACTCCTCAAGAGCTCCCAAGAAAAATAAGTTACCTCAACACCTCATAGACCTAATCCATACCAAACGCCGTACCAGATTATTATGGCAACGTAATAGACACCCCACCGATCGTCAATCCTATAATTATTTTTGCAAAAAATTAAAGCTAGAATTGGCAACCTTCAGATCCCAATTCTTCAACTCCTACCTTATTTCCCTCTCTTCTATTGACAATTCCCTATGGAAGATCACTAAACAAGTCCTAAAACCGAATCATATATCACATCCTCTCCGTCAAGGTGATGGCTCTTGGGCAACGTATGTCGAAGATAGGGCCGAGGACTTCGACAACAGTTTCCCTTACATTCATTCACCTCTTACCCTTAATCCAACCCCATCCACAAGTCAGCAGTAGAGGAATTCCTTAATTCACCCATCCCACTCTCCTTAACGCCTAAAGCAGTTAATACTTCTGAGGTCAAATTCCTCTTACAAAAACTACCTACTCAAATCACCTGGATACGACCTCCTTACCTCTCAGATCCTTAGACAACTCCCTCCTAAAGCTGTCATATTCCTTACATACATATACAATAGCATCCTATGAACCACCCACTTTCCTCTTTTATGGAAACAATCTACTATTATCATATTCCCAAAAACAGGCAAACCTCCCAACAGCTTAACTTCCTACAGACCCATTAGCCTACTCCCAACCCTTTAAAAAATCCTTGAAAAGAATCCTACCCTTTATAGAATCTCAAAATTTTCCTTCACACCAGTTCGGATTCCGTTCATAACACTCCACAGTCCAACAAAGACTTCGAGCGGTTGATCATATTTCCGCCGCCCTGGAAAGCAATCTATATTGCTTGGGTGCATGTCTGGACATAGCTCAAGCTTTTGATCGGGTATGGCACGCCGGACTTCTTTTCAAACTTAAAACCCATCTTCCTCAGTCCTTATACCGTGTCCTCCGTTCCTACTTCTCAGATCTTACCTTCTGAGTTCTCAGCGGCACTGAATTTTTAAATTGCTATCCGATTAAGGCTGGTGTTCCTCAAGGTAGCGTATTGGGTCCCGTCCTTTGCATCCTCTTTACCGCCGATATCCCTGTCCATCCCGATACCTTCCTGGCAACTTTTGCTGATGACACCGCCATTCTATCATCCAACTCAGATCCTGGTATAGCATCCTTAAACCTTCAAAGACACCGCTACCTGATTGAGCACTGGTGTAATAAATGGCGTATTAAAGTAAACGAATCCAAATGCCAACATCACCTTCACGCTTTGACGCAGTTCCTGTCTACCAGTACACTTTAATTCCATCCAGCTTCCTTTCTCAGAAACAGTCAGGTACCTTAGCTTTCTCTTAGACAGACGACTAACGTGGAACCCCTCATACTAGACTTAAAAGACAGGAACTTAATTGACGATACTGCCAACTATACATACTACTAACTAGAAAATCGAAACTCTCTATTGAAAATAAAATACTTATCTACAAGACAATACTGAAACCTACCTCAACTTACGGACTTGAACTGTGGTGAACAGCAAAATTTTCTAACATCAAACGCATACAATCCTTCTAATCCAAAGTCCTTTGAACAATAGTCGATGCTCCTTTCTATGTAAGCAACAAAACCTTACACCATGACCTTAATATCCCATTTGGCCTAGACCTTATCCCAGCAAAATTCTCCAAATTTCACCAGAACCTTACCCACCATCCAAATCCCTTTGCACAATCCCTATCCAGCACCACCCATCCCTTTGATCCTCCAAGAAGGTTAAAACAGCAGTAGCCCCGCGACCTTTTATAGTTTGTAAATATTAAAGTTTTGGGGACATGAGTGTATGTGGCTAAAGCACTCTTGTTCAATCTCCACTGGGTTTAGTCCCAGTGACGCGGTTGAGAGAGAAGTGCAGGGATCTCCTGGAGTAATACTTTTCCCTCCACAGTTAGAGGAGTCTGGTTTGGAGTTCTCTCACCAGATTGTAAATATTGTATATAGGTATGTATGTGTTCTTCTTAACTTTTCATCTATAGGTTACTCTATTGTGAATATTATTCTTTTGGTATAGCCATTAAGTATATCCAGCAAGCTATTAAATTGATCTTTTCCAGTTATGATGAATAAGTCATCTATATATTTATTTATGCAAACTGGTTTAATTATTGTTTTGTCTAATGATTTATTTATTAATTCATTCATATATATACCACTTAAATTTGATCCTATCGGTATTCTATGTCATTTTGTACATGTTATCTTTATATGTAAAGTAGTAATTTGCATAATTTTATGTATTCAATGAATATTTTTTTTATAGTGGTATAAGGTTATATTTCTTCCCATTTATCATTTATAATTTTATTCGTAAAAATGTTCCTATATTTATGAAAAGACTCTGGACATCAAAACTTATCATGTCGTACTGTTTATTTTTAGTTCATTTAAGTTAAATTAACATATCTTTCATTTCAATTGAATTTTTTACATCATAATGATTATTTTTTATTTACATTATTAAGAGCATTATTTAAAAATTTAGATTATTTTTTACTAGGTCCTGATATATTATTTATAAAAGGTCTTAAATTTTTATTTTCTTTATGTGATTTGATAGTACCATGTATGCGGGGGGGGGGGGAGGGGGGTTATATAATCATTAGATGTTAATTGATTTTTTTTATGTATCCTTCTTTATATATTGTAATATATAATATATACACCTTAATTGAAAGTTGTTAAAAGTAGTTTAATAAATTAATGTAACAGTTAAAAGGCAAGCTAATCTAGTTCTACTAGTTCAGGGAAAATAATATAGCTGCTCTGTAGTTTCCCCAAAAAGGAAAATCCCAAAGGGAAGATGGGTCAAAGGTTTTTGTTTTGGCAGCAGTTGTGTGGCTGCAGTGAAGAGAGGATAGGAGAAGGGATGAAACAATGTTTAGGGTAGTTTATATTAGTTTGTCTGAATGTTTTGATCTGATTGTCAGTAACCCACACCCGAGTTAAATAAATATATTAATACTCTAATAATTTTGTTTATTATTTAATAACCTCTTATTTATATAGCAAGTATCCCAACAGTATAAAGTGATCTTCCACAAGGTCATATTATTATTTGTAAAATATAAGAGAGATATTATTGTTGGATTTACATCCATATTTTTTTTATATCATTTGTTATTATATACCACATATCATTTTGCTTTGAAATAATAACACGGGGGCTCTCGATCTCATCCTGTTCTACGCCCTCTCTAAGACGGCCTTATCTACGGCCAACGACAGATGCTAGCAGAAGAAGTACAGAACCAGAAGGCTTACGGCCTTCTTGCTCAGCCGACTTCAAGAAAGACAGACAGCGGCTAATGAGAAAATTACAGCCCTTCGCCTAGACAAGCTCCAAAACTTTAGATGAGTGGCGAATCGAGAGAGAGAAGGCGGACCACAGGCACGAGACCGGTCCCTTCATCAAACTGTGTGTAAAACTATTGGATTACTTCGCAATAGAACAGGTTGCACCTTCACAGTGTTTGGAAAACAAAATAAACAGATTATTGACAAGCAATTGGTAGCATCATTCACAAGTATTTCTCTATTGAACATTTTCTTTTTTATATATCACATGAACAGGGCTCCCGGTCATACAGCATGTACCGGACCCCCCAATATTGTACAATTACAAAATTGTATCAACATATTCCCGGGTCTATTCTTAATTTCCGGTAGGTATTATTATCATTTAGTAAGTCTGACAATTTTTTATTATATTCTTCGACATACATAATGGCTAATTCTATTGTTTTGTCTGATTTTATGAAACATATATCTTTGTGGTCTTTGCTAAAATTGTTAAAAAATCTTTACTCATTATTTATAATTTTCATAAATTTATTATTTTTAATTTTTATGTTCACTTCTATTTAAATAGTTATTTATTTCAAGATAAATATGATTTCTTATAAAATTTATATGATTATCTGTAATAATTTCACTAGTAAGTACATTTTCAATATCGCCTATTAATTTTACTATTTCTCTACTTATTGCTTTATTATTTTGTTCAAAATTCATGCAGAAATTTTCACCAAGTTATAGCAAGTACATTATTCTTATAGATATTTCTATTTTAGTCAGGTTAATTACTCTATTTTTAGTATGAGTGAGTTAACCAATCAATTAACCAAAACATGCAACTAGTAATCCATAAAGAATTTCATAACAAAATAAAAACTCGTCAAAATTCCATAAAAGATTTTTTTACCTCCAACAATATTATAGTGCCAAAAAACAATAATCATAGCTAGAGACCGGATTTCCATGTTATTGAACATTTTATTTGTTTATGTGTAAAAATCCCAGATACGAATATTTATCCTCTTCAGTATCTGTAGAATAACATTTAAATTTTATATTGCATGTTTTGCTGTTTTTGGCTTAAATTGCATGATTTTGATTTTTGTTGCATTAAATTACACATTTTTTGTTACATTAAATGATCTATAAATATAAATATATGTGTGTGTGTGTGTGTGTGTGTGTGTAAATATTTATGTTTTTGTTTTACTATCTTGTTCATGTTAAATTTATAATTTTAGAAAGAAAACTATAAAGAAGGTAAATGATTCAGTGACGCAAATATTTGAAGTTAACGTTACAAAAGGACGAAGTAAACACAAGTGCAGATAGACTTATTTGTGGAATAGAACTTGCTTGAAGTAATACAATAAAAAAACTGCCTTCCTTGTTTTGACTTGAATTCTCACTCTTTCCTCAGTACCACTTCGGGATTTGAAGTGAATCTTAGCCTATCATGAATTCGGCATCATTAATATCTGATTTGACATTCATAAAATCACATTTCTTAAATTTCCTGCTATAATTAGCTCAGTTAGAATCTCAAAATTCGTTATTTAATAAAAAAATTGAAATTATAGAAACTGTAGAAGAAAATCTTGAAAAATTATTAGGAATAACTATAACTAAAAAAATTGTACTATGTAACAGAAAAAATACGCTCAGAAAAATAAAAAGTTATGATGCCCTTATAAAAAAATATAACTACTGTATTAACTGTATAAATAATAATGTAGAGAACCAGCAGTGGTTACTTGTTACAAAATGAGTAGTCTTGCATCAGTTCATGTTGAACACTCTTTTTCTCAATTAAAAGACATATTAAGTGATCGGAGAAACAATTTTTCAGAAACGAATTATGAAATATATAACATTGTATGTGCAAGCCAATTAAAAAATTTAAAGGAAATTTAAACAAATATATTTAATTATTGATTAATTAGGGTTAATTACTGAGACCTTTTTGTATTTTTTTTTTTTTTTTTGTGAATTATCTATAAATTGTCTATTAACTATGTTAGTCCTTTTTTTTTTTTAATTTCTCTTTCTTCAAGATTTATGTTATTGTAATTTATTGTTGTATTATATTATGTATTGTTGTCGTTAGTTGATTGTATTATTGATTTTAATTTTCAATGATGCATTTTATTTTATGACACATTTAATTCAGAAGCTTAAAACAAAATAGATGATTTCTGCACATTTTCAGGTACAAATTAAGCAATTTTAAATATTTTGGTTTTTTACTGAACGAGTTTGCGCATTTTGAGTTTTTTGCTGCACGTTTTTCAGATTTTTACTGCATGAAGATCCGGTCTCTAATCATATCAAACTGGAGAAAAAAACTTGAAAAAAATATAAAAAAATATTACAGATTAAATTATATCTCTACTTTAAATTAAAAAAATATTTAATGAAAATAATTGTGAGATAAATACAGGGTTATATAAACAAAACAAAATAAATAACCACCTAAGTCAGAAGAAAGATAAAATAAATATGTTAAAGCAAAAAGATGCTCACAAGGTAGATTGTAACAATTGCGAATCGACATACATAGGTGAAACGAGATAAATCATAGAGAAAAAAAAACTCTCTGTTCTTGAAGAGTTCAGTAAGCAGGCATCAGATCCAGGTGCCTCATTATTTAACTGATAAATGGCATTCATTATTTCTTCATCGTCAGGTGGTTCAAGGTCTGATCCCTGGTTTCTGACACCCAGGAACAAGTCCTCTCTTTTGTCAGATCCCATGTCTGTTTCACAGGGAACTGAGTTGAGAAGATCATCAAAATGGCTTTTCCATTGTAATAGGACCTCACCCTTGCAGGGCACTATATTTCCGTCCTCGTCTCTACAAGTTTCAGGTACTTTTCTTCGAGGTCTACTCTTCCTTTTGATGATCTTTAAAAGGTTCCTTGATTTTTTCTCCTTCCAGTTTTTTTCAGCCCTCTCCAATTCATCCTTCCCCCTCTGTCTTTTCTTTCTTTTATGAAGTCGTTTTTTCTCCCTCCTCCTCTTTTGATATTCCTCGACTCTTCTACGAGTCCTAGTACATTATTAGCAATTTCCTGTATTGCGGTCACACAGCTGGACCAGAGGGATTCTATGTTTTCCGTATTTACAGCCTGAACACGGAGGTTCTCATCTAGTTGCTCAGTGTACAGCTGTTTGGCATCAGGCTCCCGTAGCTTTCCAAGATTATTGTGCTTAGTTTTTATAGCTGGACCTCCAAATCTTTTGAAGGAGATCCACAGTAATGTGGGCAATGCACGAAAAGTGGACGGAATCGACATTGGCACTTCTAAATTTTCTCACGTTTTGGAGGCTGGACTTGTGCCTTTTATCGACAAGGATATGATCTATTTGGTTAACTTGTTCCCTATCTGGTGTTGTCTAGGTGCCTTTATGAATATCCTTGTGTGCAAAAAGGGTACTTCCAATGATCATGTCCCTGGAGGCAGCAAAATTAATAAGCCTAGTTACATTATCATTAGATTGAGCATGGAGTCTATGTTTGCCTATGATTGGGATGTATACCTCTTATTTCCCTATTTTCGCATTACAGTCTCAGAATGAAAGAATGTTAAAGTATCCGAGATTAAAAGTCCAATAGGGGTTGCTGGGTAGTTGTGAGATAAATACAGGGTTATATAATTAAAACAAAATAAATAACCACCTAAGTCAGATGAAAGATAAAATAAATAAGTTAAAGCAAGAAGATTTTGTTTACATATATTCAATTCATCACAACATCAAATATTACATAAAGAAACAAATATTACACACAGAAAAATAATAGAATCCATATTCATCACTAAACATATTAACAAAGTAATAAATTATAAAACAGATGCGGCTAAAATAAGGAACCATTACGCTTATATAATTAACAAATAAAATATATAGGATAGGAGTAATAGGATAAATAATAATAATAATAAAATAATAATAATAATAATAAATAAAGAATAAAGAATATTAAATAATAATAATAATAAAGAATAATTGTTTGAGCCTAACCCTTGACCTTGGTCCGGGTAGGTGAATATTTCTGGCAAAAGCCAAGAATGTGTGAAAGAATGATTGTGATATAGACCACAATCGGTCATTGATAAATGGCACATCAAGCTATACTGGGACCAAACCATTAAAACAGACCACACTATTCCACACAACAGGCCTGATATTTTGTTCGTTTTCAAGGATGAGAACCATGCAAAGATTGTTGAAATAGGGGTGGCATTGGATGATAACCTTCACAAGGTGGTTGCAGAAAAAATTAGCAAATATCAAGACCTTGTTGAGGAGCTCAAGCAATTATATAAACTTGATAAAGTGAGAGCTTTGCCGCTGGTCATCTCTGCAAATGGTCAGATTCCGGACATAACAGTGGGCTCCATGAAGGTATTAGGCCTTTCGATGAATTGTTTGAAGCTGATGCAGAAAGGGGTGCTGCTAGTATTGTTAATAAATTTATAAATGTAAAAGATTAATTTGTTTAGCCTACCCTTGATTTAAGTCCGAGTAATGTGCTGTAACCAGCAAATGCTATGAAACAGAATTTCTGAATCCACTTTCCCAGACCGATCCCTAACAGTGCCAAGGTAGGTGAAATCTGACACTACTTCCATCACCTCTCCGTTGCATCACACTGTAACATCTACCTGTACCCTTCCAACCTGTAGGATCTTGCTCTTTCTTGTACTGATGATCATACCCTTCCTGGGGAGCTCTTCGTTCCATTCGTCAACTGCCTACTGTAATTTCTCCACGGAATCAGCAATTAGGACAATACCATCCACATATAGAACAAACTGAATTACAACTGAAATCAGATTCCTTCACCCCAGAAACGTCCTTTCTGTTCGCCTTTTGCAGATTGCAGCTATTTTATCCAGGTATAATATGAATAGCAACGGGATTAAACTATCACCTTGTTTGACCCCCCTAGCTATGCTAAAATAGCCAGATTCCTGTCCATTCAGTCAGACTATTCCTTTTGGATTTTGGTATATGGATTTAATGGCCTCAACCAGCCTTCTAGGAAACATCTTAGTGTTTCACATATTTAGTTTCTTGGGACTGAATCAAATGCTGCTTGAAGGTTGAGGAAGGCTAAATAAATATTTCTATCACTATCCCATAATTTTTCCATTATATTCCTGGGGATGAATATATGGTCCTGTGTCTGACACCCTGGTCTGAAACCAGCCTGCTCCTCTCCTATGAATGGTTCCACTGGAGGTCTCAGTCTATTGTGCAGGATGGATGTATACAACTTGTATACCACTGGAGACAGGCATATGGGTCTGTAGTTGGAGCATTCAGCTTGGCTGCCTTTTTTATGTATGGGAATTATGACATTATATTACCATTCTCTAGGAATCCTTTTCCTGTTCCAGGCTTTTTGAAAAAGTATTTGGAGAGACCTCACTAACTCCATCCCACCATACTTAACAAACTCTCCAACTAAATTCTCCCGTCCTGAAGCTTTTCCTGTTTTTATATTTTTAATAGCTAGCTCTACCTCGTCCTGCCCTATGACCTCGTCGATGTCAGCCTCATTCCAGCGCGCCTCCTGACTGTTCCCAGGATACATATGTTCGCTTATGAGATTTTTTTCATAATGTCTCCTCCATACCTCCAGGATGCTTTTGTCCTCCGAGACCATTTCTCCTTGCTCATTCTTAATATTTCTTATTCCTTTGTTTGTTTGGGCCCTCAGTGCTTTGATCTTTTTCCAAAATAGTTTTATGTTTTCCCAGTGATCCTGGTTCAACCCCTCTCCAGATTCATGACCTCTTCTCTGCTGTTTTTACGGCCTCCATGTCATATTCCTTGTTAATCTATATAACTGCCATTTTTCTGTGGTTTTGTCCCTGCAATAATTCCTCCAGGCTAATTTCTTTTCCTTGACCAATGCTTTTAATTCATCGCTCCACCATACAGTATGTTTATCTTTTGTAAGTATTCTCTTGACTCTGCAGACTAATGTAGCCGATTCCAAAATATTGTCCTTTATTTGTTTCCAAACATTTTCCCAGCTAGAGTCCGCATCCAATTCCTGAAGTTTTCTCTTCACTTCATCTTTATACCTCTGTCTTATCTGAGGGTCCTGAAGCTTTTTCACCTCTATCCTATCGTACACTTTTGACTTTGTCTTGGGTTCCTTAAGTACCCTGGTGTCGGCTACCTGTAGCATATGGTCACTACCTATCTCCGCTCCTCTAATAACCTTTACATCTGAGAAAAACCTCCTGATGTCTCAATGATATATAAAATAATCAATGACGCTATTTTCATTTCGTTCCATGGCAGAGAAGCTAATTTTGTGCACTGGCGTGTGAGGAAAATACGAATTTCCAATAATCATGTGGATGTCCACACAGAACTCGATCAGTTGCTGACCGCTTTCATTCTTTAACCTCTCACCTCCATGCCGACTCATCACACCATGTGCTCTCGAGTATTCATTGCCTGTTCATGTGTTGAGGTCTCTCATGTTTAGGATACTCCTATTAATATTTTTGTTTTTGATCACCAAACGTTGTAGGTCTACATACAACTGTTCCTTATCTATTATGCTTGCATCGTTTGTCGGAGCATACACTTGTATTAGGGTCCATTTTCCTATGAGCAGATTAATATTAACTGCTAGGATGAGTGAGTTCACTGGCTCCCATTCCTCCACTCTTCTGAACAGCACATCCTTCATTATAATGCCAACTCCCTCTGCATCCCTATTTCCTGGAGGGACTCCTGAATATATCAATCTATGACCACCGTCCATTACCATAACTCCAGCTCCCTTCCTTCGCACCTCACTGATTATTAGAATATCCAACCTGTAAGTCTTCATCTCCTCGATGATTTTTACTTCTTTGCCTGTAAGAGATCTAATATTCCAAGTTCCTAACCTTATGTCCTTTTCCATGCCGTCATTTCCTTCTAGTCTTTGCAAATCCGAGGCTATTCGCTATGTTTCTTTGAATTGTTTATACATTCTTACGGGTTATTAGCCCAGTAAGAACACTGGTGGTGGTTAGCTATACCCCCAACCTTGGGTCTTCCCATAGAAGGTGGCCCTGAGGTAAGTACTGTATAGTGTATAGTGTACTGTTCTAGGTGAGAAGGTACCGTATACTGAAATCGGAAGCCCGGGGGTGTGTTATACCCCACTAGTCTGGTACTTAGACTAGGCCCTACGGGGGAAGAAAAATTTAAACAAAAATATATATTACTTAAATTTAGACAGTAAAATAAATAGAACACTGGATCCCCAGATGAATAAACTGAAAATACCAAAGCCAAAATAATAGAATCATGGATCATAACATAACCTTCATATGAAATTAATAATTTAAAAACACCTATTTTGGTAAATGGTAATAATAATTGGATAAATTCAATGGAAAAAAACTATAGAAGAAAACAACTCACTACATACTAAAAATAGAGTAATTAATCTGACTAAAATAGAAATGCCTATAAAAATAATCAACTTGTTATCACTTGGTGAAAATTACTGCATGAATTTTGAAAAAAATAATAAAGCAATAAGTAGAAAAATAGTAAAATTAATAGCCGATATTGAAAATATACTTACCAGTGAAATTATTACAAATAATCATATAAATTGTATAAAAATCATATTAATCTTGAAATCAATAATTATTTAGGTAGAAGTGAACATAAAATTGAAAATAATAAATTTATGAAAATTATAAATAATGCGTTAAGATTTTTTAACAATTTTATCAAAGACCACAAAGATATATGTATCACAAAATCAGATAAAACAAAACAAATAGCCATTATACATTTTGAAGAATATTATAAAAAGATGTTAGACTTACTAAATGATAATAATACCTACCAGAAATATTAAGAATAGACCTGGGACCTGAATTATCAAATGAAATCAAGGAATATGCAGATACAATATATAAAAAAGGATACATATCAAAAAATCAATTAACACCTAATAATTATATACCCCCCCCCCCCCGCATACATGGTACTATCAAATTACTTAAAGAAAATAAAAATTTAAGAACGGTTTCAAATAATATATCAGGACCAACTAACACATAACTAAATTTTTAAATAATGCTCTTAATAATTTAAATAAAAATAATCATTATGATGCAAAAACTTCAATTGAAATGGAAGATATATTAATTTAACTTAAATTAAATAAAAATAAACAATAAGACACAATAAGTATTGAGGTACATCCTTTTTACAAATATAGGAACAGATTTAAGCAGTGTCTCGTGTTATCAATGACCCCAAATATTTAAACTGCGCTACTTTCTCAAAGTTAAAGGGGCCAATATTGATGGTCTCGCCTGGTCAAGGGACTTCTCCTGTTGCCATATATTTAGTTTTGCTTTCATTCACTTTTAGCCCAAGTACTCTGGCGGCCTCCAACAAAGCTAAAAATCCCTCTCTAACAGACTGCAACGACCACCCCATGATGTCCACATCATCTGCATAGGCTAACAGCTGAACCATCCAATTGTTAATACTCCCATTAGTTTGCAGATCAGAATCCCTCACTGCTTTCTCAAGTGACAAGTTTAACAGAAAGTATGTTAACTCATCACCTTGGTGAAGTCCCTTCGTTGAGGAGAACTCTTCTCTCCTTTGACCACCAACCTGCACAGTACACTTTATATCTCTCATGGTCAGCTTTACCAGGCATATTAGCTTATCTGGGATATTGAAACCTTCAAATGTCTTGTACAGTTCTTCCTGGTTAATACTATTGTAAGCTGCCTTAAAGTCAACAAAAAGATGGCGGGTTTTAATCTTATGTTCGTTTCCTCTCTCTAGGATTTATCTGAGGTAGGATATTTAGTCTGTAGTAGATCTTCCTAGTCTAAATCCGCATTGGTAGGGACCAAGCTTCTGCTCTGGAAAGGGTAGAAGATGCTGGAACAGGATGTTAGATTAAATCTTATATCAAGAAGAGAGAAGAGAGATACCTCTGTAATTTTTACACTGGAGTATGTCACCTTTTTTGAAGATACGGTATATAACTGATGTTTTCCAGTCTTCCGTCAAAATCTCTTCCTCCCAAATGGTCAAGACTAAATTCTGGAAACTTTTAAACAGTTCCACACCTCCGTTCTTGATGAGTTCAGTGGGCAGGTCATCTGATCCAGGTGCCTCATTATTTAACTGATTAATGACATTCATTATTTCTTCATCATCAGGTGGTTCAAGGTCTGATCCCTGGTTCCTGACATCCAGGAACAAGTCCTCTCTTATGTCAGATCCCATGTCTGTTTTACAGGGAGCTGATCTGAGATCATCAAAATGGCTTTTCCATTGTAATAGGACCTCACCCTTGCAGGCCACTATATTTCTGTCCTCATCTCTACAAGTTTCAGGTAATTTTCTTCAAGGTCTTCTCTTCCTTTTGATGATCTTTAAAAGGTTCCTTGATTTTTTCTCCTTCCAGTATTTTTCAACCCTCTCCAATTCATCCTTCTCTCTTTATCTTTTCTTTCTTTTATGAAATCGTTTTTTCTTCCTCCTCCTCTTTTGATATTCCTCAACTCTTCTATGAGTCCTTTTTTTTTAAACATATTCTTGCATGCTCCATTCTTTGTATTGGTGGCTGCCTCACATTCTCTGTCAAACCATAGTGTCCTCACCTCCTTTTGTCTCAGTCCTAGTACATTATTAGCAATTTCCTGCATTGCAGTCACACAGCTGGACCAGAGGGATTCTATGTTTTCCGTATTTACAGCCTGATCACGGAGGTTCTCATCTAGTTGCTCAGTGTACAGCTGTTTGGCATCAGGCTCCTGTAGCTTTCCAAGATTATTGTGCTTAGTTTTTATAGCTGGGCCTCCAAACCTTTTGAAGGGGATCCACAGTAATGTGGGCAATGCACGAAAAGTGGTCGGAATCGACATTGGCACTTCTAAATGTTCTCACGTTTTGGAAGTTGGACTTGTGCCTTTTATCAACAAGGATATGATCTAGTTTGTTAAATTGTTCCCTATCTGGTGTTTTCTAGGTGCCTTTATGAATATCCTTGTGTGCAAAAAGGGCACTTCCAATGATCATGTCCCTGGAGGCAGCAAAATTAATAAGCCTAGTTACATTATCATTAGATTGAGCATGGAGATTATGTTTGCCTATGATTGGGATGTATACCTCTTATTTCCCTATTTTCGCATTACAGTCTCCAGCAATTATTTTCATGTCATACCTTGGACACTGATCAAGCGTTCATTCCAGCTGTTCATAAAAGGCGTCCTTATCTTCCTCAATTGAAGTTTCTATCGGAGCATGCAAACTTATAATACCGTTATTATAAAACTTCCCATGAATCCTTAGCACACAGATATACAGGTTCAAAGGCTTAAAGCCAATGAGCAGTTGCCTATATTTCCCTCTAACTACAAATCCTACTCTATATTCATGGAGAGTATCGCTGCAGCTATAATATATGGTGTGTTGTCTATTTTTAAGAGTATGCTGGCCTATCCATCAGATCTCCTGGATGGCAACTATGTCCAGTTTAAAATGGTCAATTTGATCAAGGAGCAGTTTCAGTGCTCCGGGTCTGTAGAATGAAAGAATGTTCCAGTATCCGAGATTAAAAGTCCAATAGGGGTTGCTGGGTAGTTTCTGTTTGTGACGATCGATATTCACGGATGATTTTGGTTTTGGCAAAATATAAACTTCAGGTAGGGGGCTTCTAACCCTCACTCCCTACCCTAGTATGCTTGTGGGACTGCCACATTGTCAGGTGGTTGTATACCTGCATCTCGTCCGGGGAGGCTACCTAGGGGAGATGACCCTAGGGTGTATAATGTATATGACCTTAGTATATAGTGTGGGGGGGGGATGAGTGTAGTGTGAAGTAATTAGTGTAGATTTGTGAGTGTCCCTGTACTGTTCCCCTAACCTGGAGGGCCAGTGGCTATTTGCGATCCTATGACCGCCATCTCCTTACGCCAATAAGTGGTATATATATGAATGAATTAATAAATAAATCAATAGACAAAACAATAATCAAACCAGTCTGCATAAATAAATATATAGATGACTTATTCATTATAACTGAAAAAGATCAATTTAAAGGCTTGCTGGATATACTTAATGGCTATAACAAAAGAATATTATTCACAATAGAAAAACCTATAGATGACGAGTTAAGATTTTTAAACACAATGATAATTAAAAATAATGATAATTCTTTTAACACAAAATGGACAAAAGAAAAATATATATATATAACAAGTAATGGACTACTAAATTTCCATAGCCAACATCCAAAATATATATAATAAACACAGCAAAAAATTTCATTGGTACAGCTTGTAAAATTACAGATGATAAATATATAAAAGAAATAAAAACAAAAATTTATAATATTTTGATTGAAAATATTTTCCCTAAACCAATCATTAAAAAAATGTCGTTCCAAGTTAATAAACAAATAAAAAATACAAAAAAACTTTCTGATAAAATAGCAATTAACCAAAACATGAAACCAGTAATCCATAAAAAAATCCAAAACAAAATAAAAAGTAGCCAAACATCCATGAAATATTTTTTTCCTCCAATAATACTATACTAACAGAAAACAACATGGAAAAAAACAATAATCATAACAAACTGAAAAAAAATCTGGAAAACAAATAAAAAATATTACAGATTAAATTATATCCCCACTTCATCACATAAAATTAAAAAAATATTTAATGAAAATAATTATGAGATAAATACAGGGTTATATAATTAAAACAAAATAAATAACCACCTAAGTCAGATGAAAGATAAAATAAATAAGTTAAAGCAAGAATATGTTGCTTACAAGGTAGATTGTAACAATTACGAATCGACACACATAGGTGAAACGAGACAAATCATAGAAAAAAGAATGAATCAACAACAATTTAATGATTCAAAAAATAGTAAAACAAACAATATGACAGCCCTAGCCCACCATATTATTGTAAATAGACATACATTCAATTTAACACAACCTCAAATATTACATAAAGAAACAAATATTACTCGTAGACAAATAAAAGAATCCATATTCATCACTAAACATATTAACAAAGCAATAAATTATAAAACAGATGCAGCTAAAATAGGGAGCCATTGCGCTTATATAATTAACAAATTAAATATATAAAAATAAATGAAACTGCTTCGAATTTGACCCTTGGTTCAGGGTCTGACTGGGCCCTAACTAGCGAAGTCCACAATATAATTAAGGTAAATAAATTCATTACAGAACCTTGATATTTACAAAAAAATAATAATAATATAACAGTTAAAATTATTGCATTTTAGAGATGAATTATGAAAATATAATAAAAAAAAAAATATAACAAGTCTTTTTTAAGAAAATGAGATGATAGATGGATGAGATACGGGTAAGATTGGCAAATCTGTTATTTATGTTATAAGTTATATAAAAGATATTGTAATGATAATATAAAAATACAAATAACAACAATTTTTTTTTAATTTCTAGTCTGAAGATCAGATAGTAAAGTGATCCTGAAAAGTTATAAAAATAAAGAGAAAATTGTTGGGAGAGTAAAGCTGTTACTTAATTTTTATTTAGAAGTATAATATCTTTTTCAATTGGAAAAAGATATTCACAAATTATATAAAAATCTTAAAATAGAAAATGCTACAACTAAAATATTGTAGCATTAGGTAAAATAAAGTCAAATTTCATGGTGAGAAACTCTGATTAACCTAATCCCTGATGGATTAGATTTTCTGATAAAAATAGGTTAAAAAACCAGGAAAAAATAATTAATTTGTATATAAATTTAGTATTTAATGGGTTCTAAATTAAAGCTAAATAGTAATTAGTTCGGACTCAAGGTATTTATGTTAAAACTACTAACATTTTAATCCACTGTCAAATCACTCTTTACCTGATCGTCTGATTCATCTGCTTTCCTTTTCATATCACCTCTAGTTTCTTTCTCCATAATAATAAACGCTTTATCTTCAATTCCTTTATGAAAAATGATAAAAAATTATATTACCAATTGACTGTAAATTATAAGTATCTTTAGAAACGCAACAATACATGTGCAATACTAGATATAACTGCAGAAACAGTGGCTACCACTTTCTATGAATATCAAATAAAAAAATTTAGTTTTTTAGACCACTTCGAGAGTGATATCTTTGCAAAACTTACTGATCTGCAGCTAACTTTTCTTGCAAGAGGGCAAGATTATAAAATATCCGAATCTACCGAATTCTGTACTTTATCCTGTTATAAACAGGGATAGAAGAATTGTTTACACTATAATTCCAACCGAGAGGTTACGTTATATTTTAACAGGGAGAAAACTCCTCTTCTCCTTGACTGGGCAAGGGTTGCACGATGACAAACACTGGAAAGGAATACATGATATCAGAAAGAAAACAACAATCAAGAGGTTATGGTGTAGAAACAAGCCACTACCACAATATTATTTCAAGATTGGTATCTAATCAAAAAAATTTAACCTACTTAAAAACCTACTACAATGATTCGATCACTAATAAACTACAGGATACTAATGTTAGATGATATTAGAGGTGGACGATTTAGACAGATAACATTGGCACTGAACGAATTTCTGGTATTCTCCTTTAGCAGTAGCACAGTCAGTGTAATTTATGAAGCAATGTATCCATTTAAAAGGGTTTGTGTCTCTAATGCGACAGATCTGATAACGCCCATTAAGCTAACGAACAGACAATAAATTTTCAACCATATACAAATCGACGTTTTCAATTGGAAAAAGATATTCACAACTCATATGAAAATGTTCATATTTGGAAATGCTACAAATATAATATTGCAGCCTTAGATAAAATAAAAAGTCTAATTTTGTGGTGAGAAACGCTAATTAACATAATCCATCAGAAATTTTGGATTCCAAAACTAGAAGGAAATAAGTAATTTGTATTTAAATTTAGTCTTAGCTATTGTCATAGTAATAGGTATAGTCGAAAAATTAAAGCTAAACAGTGATTAGTTTGGACTCAAGGAATTTGTTTTAAAACTACTTCGACATTCCAATTTAATGAATAAATATATAAAGCCAACAATTTTAGACTGATGAATCAGTAGATTTAGTTTACCAAGCAGATTGACAACCGATCAAGGTAGCTACTTCGAGAGTGATCTCTTTGCAAAACTTACAGAACTGACTTACAGAACTTACAGTACCCTAAAATTCCAATCGGAGAAGTGAAGATGTCCTTTGACAGAAGGAAACCGACTGAACTATATTGGAGGGCCCGGTACATGCTATATGACCGGGAGCCCTTTTCTTATAAGATAAAAAAAATGAAAATTTTGATGGAAGGAATATCTGTGATTGACACTACTTGTTATCTTCCTTTAATGTTATTTCCAATTTATCTCTCTGAAGGGGTAATTAATTTTAGTTGGTAATTATTGGGTTGGTAATTATTAATGCAAGCATGTCACCTTTACCCTCCGACGCAGATCCTGTCCACATATCCTTTTCAACTCAGTACCTCTTCCCATCTCAGACACAGTTCTGTATCTTGGATTCCTTTTAGACAAAAGACTAACATGGAACCCACATACCAGACTTAAAAGACAAGAGCTTAACCGACGACTTGGCCAGTTATACAGACTACTTAACAGAAAATCTAACCTCTCAATTGAAAACAAACTATTAATATACAAGACCATACTGAAACCCATCTGGACCTAAGGACTTGAACTGTGGGGGACAACTAAATTATCGGACATCAAACGCATCTTATCCTTCCAGTCTAAAGTCCTCCGTATAATAGTCAATGCTCTTTAATATGTTACGAACAAAACCTTACATCATGACCTTAACATCCCTTATGTCCTTGACGTTATTCCATCCCGATTTTCAAATTTTCATGGGAACCTAACCTATCATCCTAATCCCTTAGCACAATTCTTATCCAGTTCCAGTCATCCCTACAATCCTCCTCGAAGGTTGAAGCGGCAGGGACCTCGAGATCTTTTGTAAAGACGTCATTGGAGTCCTGGCAATGACCAGCTTCTCCGCTCAAGTCATGAGCGTATGTGGCTTTAGTGCCCTCTCTCAGTCTCCACTGGATTCCCATCCTAGTGATGCGGCTGAGAGAGAAGCGCTGGGATCTCTTGGAGTCTTGCCTTGTCCTCCACACGTGGGGGAAAAGACCCTACTTGGAGCTCTCTCGGCTGACTGTAAATATTGTAAATATGTTTGAATGTGTTTTTATTTTTGCAATTTTAGTTTTGCAAATGCGACAGAGAGCCAGAAACACCAGCACATGTGCTTGGAAAATGCCCCAACAACTCCCTCCTTATAACACGCCGTCACCACAGAGTCAAGCATGAACTGATGAGGCTCCTTGAAGAGAGAGAATACGCCTGTTTCGAGGAAGTATATTGTATAGATACGGATGGATCCACCCGATATGCCGACATTGTAGCATTCCCTAAGACGGGAAAGTCGGCGATGATTTTGGATCCGACCGTGAGATATGAGACCAACGACCTCGATCAGGCAGAAAAAGTGGAAAGGGAGAAAAAACAGACATATGAGAAATGCACCCCTTTCCTTAGTGAAAAGTTCCGCGAGAGTTTCGGGCCGAGAGAGTTCCACGTGAGAGGCCTTTGGTTCGGAGCTCGCGGAACGATACCAGACTCAACAAGGAGCTTCATGGAGGGCCTTGGTGTCGACATAAAGGACGTGGCAAGGTTGGCAGAGAGTATAATCCTCGACTCCCTGGGAATCATCCACCACCATGTGCATGGGAGCGGATAGGGGGAGAGTTTGCTCGCGGGGGGGAGGCATGCGTGTGTTACAGCATTTTTTATATTATTATTTATTGAACACGTCCACTGTACTTTATGTATTTTTTATGTATTAGGTTAGAAAGAGAGAGGAGAGAATGTGAGGAGTGGGAACATGTATAGGGGGAGAGAAGGAAGAGAAAGGGTACAGAATGATAATAAATGAATGAAAGAAATAGTAAAAATTATAAAAAAAAAAAGGAGAAAATAAAGGAAAAAAAAAAAAATAATATATATATATATATACGTATAAAATATTGTATACTATGCTCATACATATTGTTAATCCTATAATTGTATAATAATTTTAAATAATGTCTGTAGTGATTAATAAGTATGCTGTGTTGTTAGCAACCCAATGTAATTGGGCAGCACCATTTTATTTTATTTTATGATAATAAAGTGATTCTCTCTCTCTCTCTTATTTAATGTTGTATCATGTTTGATTTATTCTGTTACTCCAAGTTTTATTTTATTTTGTTATAATCTTGTTTTTCTTTTATTGTATATATGGTATGATTGTACTTCATTCATCCTAAATACTCAATGTCCTTAATTGAGGCAAAATGTATTTTTTTTTTCAATAAAAATATCTAAAAAAAATTGTAGCAAAATATTTGCTAGCCATAGAGAGTGCACGGCTCATGAATCAGTGTGCTTATTACTCTGGAATTTCCACAACTAGCTTCGGGCATATGCGCCAAGTGTGGCGATCTTTTTCTAGATCAGTTAAGAGAATATTATACTAGGCTATTTTTGGGTACTCTAGTCAAACCCAGGAATTTTTAAGTGACATTAAACTTTTATTATAAAGCTAGAAATTTATAAGCTAGAAATTATAAGTGAATCTCATCGTTATAAAAAAATTCATACTCACATTGCCTGTTTCATATAGAATGTAGTGCATAGTAAAGGAAAATAACGATACTTCTTTAATATCGACTATTAGGCCATCCCTACGAAGAACTGAATAGTGCGCGTGGGACCTTTTCCATACACAAAACTCAATTTGCTCAAATTGGCTGATTAGAATCTTCTCAAAATAATGTCACGAATTTTCAAAGAACTCTATGTACGATACAAATAAATTAGAATTTCGCTGAAACCGATTATGGGTGAATGGGAGGTTAGTCGAATAGCTTAGTTAGCTGAACGAAAGTTTCTGGAAAAAAGTTGAGGATGACTAAGAAGGAAAGAAAATGAATCGGTGAGTTAAGAACTACTTCAGTAAAAAAAATGTGAAAAATCGTTTTCGATGAAAAAGAGCTTAGAAAGTCAAGATGCGTTTTGAGTGTAAGAACCACGTTAGTCTGTTGAGTAGCTCCGTAAATATATGACGTATTTTTCGATCGTTGAGTGCAAAAATAACATGAGACAGTGACTGACGTGGTTTCTGCACCCACCGCTGGATCGCATAACCTGATGAGCAGAGATGGGCATATTTATATTCAAAATATATATACGAATACCATTTATATTTATGGCACTTATGAATGTAAATATAAATATATTTATATTCATAAAAAGAAATATACGTAATACGTATTCACGACTGTAAATATAAATACGGCCGTATTCACAATTGTAAAAGTGAATATGGCTGTATTTACACTAGTAAAAGTGAATACGGCAGTATTGACCTTTATCAAAATGAATACACTTAAATTTATTGAAGTGAATAGAAATATTTTCACACAACCTTCTTAATGAATACTCTTATTTATTAAATAAATATATATATTTATTAAATTAATTATTTTAAAACATATATTTACTATGTGTATAATTTTTGTAAATAATATTATAATCTTCGTTTTACAATAGGATATGTTAAAATGTATTTTGTTATGTTAATTATCACTCGTATTGTTTGTTAGTAATATAAATTCCCGAGCCTTTGAATTTACACTTGTAAAAGTGAATAGGACAGTATTCACGTTTATTAACATGAATACTCTTAAAGCTACAGAAGTGAATGCAAATATTTTCACACAAAGTTATTAATGAATACTCTTATTTATTAAAATAAATATATTCACTATATATACCATTTTAAATGTATATATAGTATTATATTCTTCGTTTTACAATATGTTATGTTCATTATCACTCGTAATGTTTGTACGTAATATAAATTCCCAAGCATTTTCTTTTATTTTATTTTTTTGGTTCCATCGCCCCATTAAATTGATCAAGTTAAATTAATATTAATATAAATTGTTGTAAAATAAATTGTTAATTAAAAAAATATAAACTTTTAATGAACGGTTACCTTTTCCAATTTTTCAGCTGTCTGTAAAAAAAGTTGAGTGCAGAAAGAGCATAAGTCCGAATCAAATTTTAAATTTTCCGGAGCCTAATTTATTTCGAAATTAGGTAATTTTTGCATGACAGCAACATAAATGTATGTTATGACAGAGGTAAAAAAACAAGTTCAAATATTTGAAAATTTGGAGGAGTTACGACTGAGCCTCTTGGATGGTGCACCTTAAACTAACCTTCAGTTATTTTCAAATTTCGAATCTTCATTCGCACAACTGTTTTTTTTTTTCCTGTTTGACTGTAGTTCAAGGTTGAACTCAATTACAATCATACATCTGGTCCTAAATCTAATTAAACACACTTTGCACAGTAATTTGTCTGAATTTCGAGCTATAATTCTTTCAAAACTTCAGGGAAAAAGTATGTATTCTCAACTTTGTCTTGATTACATATCATATTATATGCAAGATCTTAAACATTTGTGTTTGATATAAATTGTCACTACTTTTTTTTTTTTTACTTTCTTTATTGAATATTAATACATTCTGCCACATTGAAGGGCAAGTCACAACTTAAAAAACTAAAATGGTTAAAATAAAAAATATTTGAATTAGAAAAAATAAACTGGCAACAGAAATCGAAAAATCCTATCCACCCTAAGAGAATGTATTTCCATATTTATTTAACATCTTGATAGATTGTTAGGAAAATTGATATTTACTTATCTTAAAACTTGGTGTTATAGTCGAGTGCTTTTCACTACAATAGATTACTTTCCATGTATCGTTCATCAGTCTTGAGTTTCGTTTATGGTGTGGTAGGCACCCGACAACTATAAGTTTCAAAATTTGTAGATGACAAGTTCCCTATCAATCTACAAATGTATTTAAGTAGATATAGAAGTACATTCCCCCAGGGTGGATGGGATTTCTCGATTACTGTAATCGGTTTTTTTTTTGTTTAATTCAGATTCATTTACTTTCACTTACCTATAAATATAATATATAGCATTCGTGAAAATGTTCGAAGCTATGTTATTTTATTTTTGTGATACTAAAATTTATTATATAACGAATGCTGTCGAATTTCTATTATATAAATATAACGAATTTCTCTCAATACTTAAGTATTTATTACCAATAGAACAACATAACTTTATCAGTAATAATTCATTCTATATTTTTCTGTTTTGTTTTTATCACAGTTATAATATGTGATGTAGTACTTGGTTATTATCATAAGAAAGCTATTGTAAAACAATCCATTATAACATATTCTCCTACTGCACCGAATTATACAACTGACGTCACAGAACTTTACAAAATGAGTTCCTTCGGAGGACCTTGGAACTACAGAAGAGAGGTGTTAATAACACTCCAATATGAGACTAAAAACACTCTATCAATATTTACGTGAGATTGATAACATTTCCTAATCACGAATGACGAATCTCCTGTAGTTAAAGGGAATGGCAACCCTCTGTAATTATTGACCTGGCACATACATCGTTTCCTCGAGGACATACAGGACATACTTCTATAGGGTATCAAGAAATCAACTAACTCTCTATCAGTATTGACAAAGAACTGATATCCATTCCTTTAGTGATCAATACCCTTATATCAAAACTGACATAAGACTGACTTTATTCCCTTTCACATCCTCTATATATACCCGCATCCACTGAGATCCATAAGTCACTTCTTATGTAGTGATCGACCTGTCATTATATACTACTAAAAATGATTACAATATTGTAAACTTATAATAAAGCTTTTATAAAGCCAGAGTCATATCGAGCTTATTTAACTAACGACTAAAAACTGCAATTGTTATTTTACCGGCCTTTATATACAAAAAGAATTATTGGAATGTAATAACTTAATACATATATGTAATTAACCAAAGCAATTCACATTTATTTATTGTTGATATGTATTTCAACATGGTTATTAATTTACATTCAACGTATATTTTTATAATATATTTTTTTCTCATTTGATTATCAATGCGTTATATTCAAACTAGTGCAATATATGATGTTTATTCGATTTTAATCATTTATCAAGTGTCATGGCCGCAACTGCAGTTCAATTATTTGTATCGTCCTATTCTCAGACTTTGTAAGCAGTGAGTTTATAAACAGTTTAACAATTTTACTTTACAATCAATGAGGTGAGTGACTTATTATTAACAATTAGCAACATTAAACTGGTGTTCGTTTGCTAGAGATAGTTTACGTGGGAGATAATTCCGCTCAGCAGGTCTTTTCTTTTAAGGTCACTGTCACAGCGCTTCGTATTACTCGTTGTCAATCTTGAGTTCATACCTCAGACTCATATATACTTTTTTTTTCTCTCTGTTTTACTTATTTATTTATTATTTTATTTTTCACTCTGACTTTTTTATTTTATATATTTATTGAAAATGTTTTATTTAATTATTGTATATATATTTGTAAATAGATTACTTATTAAGTATTTATTTTGTAAATTTTCTTATTAGATAATTTTTTTTTTTTGTCTCTTCTTCTTTGTTTATTTATATTTAGAGGCATGAATTCTGATAAGAATATTTTCATTGATGAATCAGATGTAGATACTCCCTTCTTCGAAATTAGTGAGACGGATTCTCAGTACTTAACAAGGCGAACTCTCCAAAAGCGCCACAGAAACTCTGCCCCCGGGTCGGCAGGCAACTCACCAAATAAAAAAAAAATCCGGTAAATTAAAGCATCCACTCAAAGCAGACAAAAATAAACAATCGAAGACTATCACTAATAATAATTTAGCTATGAACGCTGAAACAAAACCACCTACTAGCACATCCAGCAACAATTCTGTTGCAGTCAATAACAAAAATAAGGAGACCACTGACCCTAGGACTTTTACCGAACCTGAGCCACCACCGATATATGTAAGGAAAATTGACAACTTTATGAAGTTCGGTCAAGAAATAGCTAACCTGATTGGACAGACCAATTTCCGGTCTACACAAACACCAAAGACGACTATCACTTGACAGCACAAAACTATGACTTTCACTGCTATCAATTAAAAGAAGAAAAAAACCTATAGGGTCCTTTTGAGAGGTCTTCACTCAACCACTCCTACTACCGCTATAAAAAAAGATCGGCTAATGTATGTAAGACATGTATCTTCTGTTTTACATCCAATCGACAAATATCCATTGCCATTACTTTTCATTGATTTAGAACCAGCCCAGAATAATTTTGAAATCTTTGAAGTCAAAAGAATGTTGTATTCTACTGTAAAATTTAAAGAACCAAGAGAGACATATATAGTCGTGCAATGCACCAAGTGTCAAAACTTAGATCAAACAAAGGCCTACTGCCATAACTCGGCGCGATGTGTCAAATGTGCCGGTCCTCACGCCTCTGACACCTGCCAGAAACCGTTGAATGAACCAGCAAAATGTGCCCTCTGTGGTGAGGACCATCCTGCTAGTTATCGGGGTTGCATGGTCTATAAGAAGATCTATAAGCAAAGGATTTACAACATATCACTTAAAAACCACAACAGAAGATTCCTACCAAGGTACAGGTACCTGAACTTCAAAATTTTGCAACTTTTCCTGAATTGCCGAATGAAATAGCATCAAGTCGTTAACAACAGCCCTCTACATCGACAGACCATCTCCATCAGGACTCCAGGCAACTATATTCAGGCACCATGGTGAAAAATCAGCTGCGACGTCAGACGCCTCAGTCTTCCAAACCTAAGTCTCAAACTTCCTATCTTAAGACCCAAAACTACCAATCCAAGACTCACACCTCCCACATTCAGTCAAAATTTCCAGGTCAGCAAATGCCTCCTCATCAGATACCTCTACGAGTAAAATTACCTCCTGAACATCCAACTCCGGTTTACTCCCACCCTACTGCTCACAATAACTCTTCTTCCCAAGTTGCATCTATTTATAATCCAGCCCCTCGTACATCACGACATGTATAACCTTCATCAGACACTCCTTATCATAACAGCCGTCCCTCACGAATCCCTGATCAAAATCCACCTGAGCAGCAAAACCCGATCGGCTTAATAAACTCCACCCTTGCCTCATTCCTAAAAGATCTTTAAGAAACTATCAAGCCACTAATCACCCTCCTCACAAAAATCCTTACCGAAATTCCCTTTAATCTCCTACGGTGAGCACAAAGCCCCTAGTTGTTTTTTTATGGAATGCTAACGGACTACACAACCACAGACACGAACTTGACATTTTTCTTCATGGCAACCACATTGATATTGCTCTACTGACAGAAACTCACTCCACTCAACGTTCATATTTCTACATACATGACTACATATTAGATAAGACCCCCCTGACAACACTTCCCATGACGGGTCTTCCATCCTTATCCATAAATCCTTATCCCATTCTCTCATTCCTTCTACTCCAACTGAGGCTATTCAAGCAACCTCAGTAATCATTTCAACTCGTCCTTTTCATTTAACACTCTCGGCTGTATACTGTCCTCCTGGCCATACTCTTACCTACAACGCACTTGAATCCTTATTTCAATCCTTCGGATCGCAATTTATTGCTGGAGGAGACTACAATGCTAAACAGTAACGATGGGGTTGTCGAGCATCCAACTCCCGTGGTAACATACTATCTTCCCTCTCAATTCCCAATAGTTACTCCGTCATCTCTCCTATGAATAGTACCTATTGGCCAACTTCCCTCAAAAAACGCCCTGATATCCTGGACATATTTTTCACCTCCCAGATTTGCTCTTCCCATGTTACAGTTAAATCCCTGGATGACCTTTCTTCAGATCATAGCCCAGTTCTGCTTTCATTACACTCCACCTTTGCTCCTAAGCCCTCCTCTCCTCCTACGTTCATTATAGGACGGATAAACTGGGACAAATTTTGAAATGATTAGGAAGACAAATTGGACTTAAATATTCTACTCAAGACAAAACAAGACATTGACATAGCCATAGAATTACTTACAACATCTATAAGAGACACAATAAATGACAACACATCTATTAATAAAACTAATAACTCCCAACAGACTAATTTGCCACAGCACATTCGTATCTTAATAAGGGAAAACGCAGAGCAAGATCGAAGTGGCACAAGACTAGGTACCCATCAGATAAAACTTATTACAACAACCTAACTAACTAACTAAAATCAGAAATTAAAAAAATCAAAATTTACTTAACTTAACAGAATATCTTACAACTACTGACAAATCACTGTGGTTGACCACCAAGAAGCTCCTAAAATTCAAAGATTTTAACCATCCTCTCATTACTGAAAATCAAACCTGGTCCTGATCCGATGATGAAAAATATCAAATATTTGCTCAGCACCTCTTCGAAATCTTTAATCCACTCCAAGATATCCTAAATCCAATCAACCTCGAGTGTATTGATTGAACAGAATTGGATATCCAACTCCAACTGACCCTTCCAACTAAAGCATTCCATCCTTCAGAAATATCTAATATCATCCACAGATTACTTTCCCGCAAAGCTCCTGGACACGAAATTATTAAATCCCAGATCCTAAAACTGCTTCCTCTGAAGGCCATTCTATTCCTTACCTATATATATATAATGCCGTACTCGGATCCACATATTTTCCTGACGCATGGAAACTATCAATTATTAAAATGATACATAAACCCAAAAAAACTCCAGAAAACCCATCCTCTTACCGTCCTATCTCACTTTTACCCATCATGGGCAAAATCCTGGAAAAGCTTTTCTTAAAATGTCTGTATCCGATCCTAAAACTGCTTCCTCTGAAGGCCATTCTATTCCTTACCTATATATATAATGCCGTACTCCGATCCACATATTTTTCTGACGCTTGGAAACTATCAATTATTAAAATGATACATAAACCCAAAAAAACTCCAGAATACTCGTCCTCTTACCATCCTATCTCACTTTTACCCATCAGGATAGTTTTAATACGATTTGACAAGTGAAATCGTGTTCCTCAAAGTAGTATCCTTGGCCCTATCCTTACACAGTTTATACCGCTGACATCCCAACCCATCCTGACACTGTCATCACTACATATGCCGATGACACATGTATCCTATCTGTTAATTATGATCCATCAACTGCATCCCAAACTCTTCAGTTACATATCACACCTTGAAGAATGGTGTAAAAACTGGAGAATTAAAATAAATTCCAATAAATCTCATCAAATTACCAATACCCTGCGTCGTTAACCCATGACCTCATGTCCTACAGTATCCTTTAATAATTCCCCACTTATCCCAATTGAACAAATCAGTTACCTAGGACTCCACCTGGACAAACGACTAACTTGGAATCCTCATACAAGACTGGAACGACAATTAACTGCTCGACGTTTCCGACTACTCCAACACTTACTAGAAAAACGATCTAAGCTTTCAATCAATTACAAACGACTCATATATATGACAATAATAAGATCTATTTGAACTTATGGAATTGAGCTTTAGGGCTCGACTAAACCATCGAATTCCTCTCGTATCCAATCCTTACAATCCAAAATCCTTCGTAAAATCCTCAACGCTCCTTACTTTGTCACAAACAAATTCATCCATACAGACCTTAATGTTCCATATGTTTCCGATTTGGCTCAACCCAGATACCTATCCTTCCATAACAAACTCCAGAACCACCCGAACCCTCTCGTTTCAAATCTTGCTTCCTCCTCGATCCCTTATAACCCTCCGAGGCGTTCTGAAAAGAAGATGGCCTCGTGATCTACTTATGTAAATATATTATTAGAATGCTACCAATCGGTAGTTTCTCAACAAGCGTTTTCATGTGATTGTATTATTTCTGTGTGCACATTTAGTAGTTGTATTTCTTTATAATACAATTGTAAATATTAATGAATAAAAAAAATCATTTAAATTTTTGAACAACTTTTTAACGTTTTATTGATTAGTGAAATTTAGTCTTGGGTTGTATTGGGACCCATGTAATAAGTCTTGTGAATAAAGCGGCAGCACTTCCACAGGCGTTTAAACTCAAATAAAGTATCTTGGTCATTCTGGATACTGAATGAGTTAAATAAAAGTTCATGTTCCTGAGTAGTTATAAATTTGATATTGGATATAGCAGCTGAAAAATCTCGTTTGTTCAAGAGGTGGTTTCGTTGATCTGTCCCTCCTCCCTGTTAACAAAAAAATAAAATAAAGTTATTATCTGATTCCAGTTTTTTTTATGGGATGGTTTAAAAATTATAAAATATGCAAAACCCATTTGTTTTTTTTTAGTAGTAGTACAAAGCTATAAAGGATTAATATAACTTTTTCATTTTATATAAAACAATAATGCGTTGTATAGACCCATTTTTATGATATTATTAACATAAGTCTATAACTTCGTAAATGGCTACACCTTATTGTAACCTATAACTTTTTATCTACAAACATTCTCAGAAATGTAACGTTTTCTCATAAATTAATTACCTCTATGAGTTACTAAAAACTCATGTATAATATATATATATATATATATATATATATATATATATATATATATGTATTCTTTTTTTCTGTTGGCATTACAGACTATGTGGATCTTTTGTCGCCTTAATAAGCCTGCTCCATTTCTGCCTGTCTTAGGCTGTTTCTTTCCATTTATCTGAACGCAGCTCAAATCTTTCAACACTTTTTGCTAGGGTGCTGGTTAGTGTTCAGCAATATTTTAGAACTGGCTTTATCATATTATTGTATTACTTTTGAGTATACCCAAGTTTGAGATTTTTTTGGGATTTCTATACCTTTGAGAGAGAGAAGAAAGATCTTTTTGCGTAAGTTATACACTAGTCTATTTCTTCCCGTTGGTCATTCATTGAGGTTATTACCTCGGCATTTGAATTTTCCTATATCAGGAATAAATTTCCTTCTAAGCAGATTCTGTTATTGGGGTAGAATTTTCGGCTTATTATCTTCTATTAAATTAACTTTATTTTTCGATTTATTGCTAAAAATTGTTTTGAAATCAGTAAGTATAAACAATTGGACTTGATTTTATGGAAGGATTTTTTCCCTACACTTTTGGCTTGTTTATAGGAGTCCGGCTCGTATCATTTCGTGTAGTTTATAGCTTTCCAAATCTCTGCTAATTTTTGTGGGGATAGGAGTTTTTTTTTCCGAAAATAACAAACCTGTGATAACTTTAACAAGACTCCATCTTTCAACACGAAAATTAGAGGGATTTTGGGAGCTATTAAGTACATGAAATGGCACGAACCTGACTCCCGTAAAAAAATACGAAGGTATAAAATAAAAACATTTGAAAACTTTTTACACAAAAATTATTCTCATTATAAAAAAAAAAGATTGATATATTATAATCTAGCCGCGGTAGGAAACAATAATGTAAACAAATGTTAAATTTGTATAATCTAATTTTTTTCTCAATTGGCATGAGCCATCAAACATGGTTCTAATATTTTCTGTTCTAGTATCATCATTGAAATTGGTGACCCCACCACCACGTCTGTGGTCTTCTCTTATAAGTAACATCTAGCGAATCAAAGTGTAGAAATGGGTTGTGTAGTTTTCTCTATCGTTCCAATGATAAAATATTTTAATATACTTTATGTTGCGATAGATGGATTCCATAATTAGTTTAATCATTCTTATTGCATTTCATATTTAATAAAACAATTACTTCTGAAAAATATAATCCAACTTTTGCTTTAGAGAATTGTAGATTTATAGAGGCTTCACTGATTGATTAGAGACATAATTGAAAATATTGTAAATTCATAAATTAAATTGTTAATTAATGTACCCTAAAAATATATCTATTAATAAGTCACATACAATATATTTCCTTTTAATAAATGATGGTACCATTTGATGAAATAGATACATTGACTGATTTTTCTCTAATTTCGATTCATCAGTTTAGAATCAAATACTAATATCAATGTTTTGGTATGTATCAATGCAATAATGCCCATAATAATTTAATATGACTATCAGTATCCGTCCTGCCTCACATAGTCAAGGGAAAAAGCATTTTTTAATAATTTAAAAGTACCTAATTTAAATAATTTAAAAATTATCAATTTAAATCACTGATAGTTATTGTTGTTTAATGTCATTTCTCAGGGATACTCACAAATAATTGTATAATTTGGGGAAGCGTACACGCTCTTCCCATTCTTTCGACGGTACGTGTTAGCGTCTTACGATCTTCAGTATTTTGACTAGACCTATTTAGGAACTCAATTGGTAACAGTATCGGCTCAGTTTCTATTGAATTGCAGTCTATATCATCTGCGAATAGCTTGTATAGAATTACGAGAGGCTCAAAGGGTCTGCAGTATCTGTAAAAATGTTTGCGTTATAATATATAGAATAGCAATATCTAGTATCTAGTTTTTTATTTAAGAAAAATAATACAATCTGCCACAATCTAGGTTATTGAGCATTATGGCTATATGTTTACATTCATACATTTTAAAATATAAAGTGAGAAATAAAATAAAATAAGAAGTATGTGTTCTTCTTATTTTATTTTATTTAATATATGTTTAGTGCTCTCGACCAATCTCCGCTGGCTTTAGTAACAGTGACGCGGTTGGGAAAGTGGCGCAGGGTTCTCATGGAGTTCCCTCGCCTGATTGTATATAGGTATGCATGTGTTTTTTTTTTTTCTTAGTTTTAATTTTCTTATTTTTTAGGTTATTTTATTTTATTGTCTATTGTATATACTTTTGATTATTATTTTGTTCTATTTATTTTATTTTTTTGTACATATGGTGTGAATGTCATCCTGCCTCACTATAACCAATGTTCAACAGACAGATTGTTATAATACTCAATAAAGAAATTTAAAAAAAAAAAAAAAAATATATGTTTATTTAATATATATTTTTATGTAAGTAAAAATATATACTGTTAATTATATATAGTAAAAAGGAAAAGAAAGTACATTCAAAAAATAGTAAAGAAAGAAAAAAAACTTGACAGTTATAATATATTTAATTGATTTAGTTATAATATATAAATATGTAATGTTGATGTATTTATGTATGACATAACCTCATTAACATGCGATTTTTTTTTTCAGTTGATATTGAATATTTCGAATATGTTTTTCAAAACATTATTTTCAAGGGCTATTGCAAAATAACCAAGGAATGTTAATAGAAAATATATGTCTTTGTTATATACCGAAGGTGTACCATGTAGAAGGTAATGGGATGAAACTACAGTCCATTCGGAATATTTATAAAATTTATGGCTCTTTATAAATATTCGACAGATAGTAAGAATAAGCTATCCATACATAATTGGGCGACTACATTTAAAGAGCGGTTGGAGGATTGGACAACTTTGACAAGATTATGTATGATTTTAATAGCTTTTTTTTCACAAAAATAAACCAAGCAGTACTTGATCCAAAACTAAACATGTAGAATGCATTTAATTAGAAGTAAAAACAGGGTTGCAAAGGTGTATTAGTTATGTCCGTCCAAAAGGACAGTCCTGTAGTCTGTGGGCCAGACCCCCCAACAGTCCACCCTACCCCTCCTCCCCCATATCCCTATAAATTGCATACCGTTGTGTTTCTTGTAACTATTTATTAAGAAAATGCCAATGTTCTCACAAAAAAAGTGAACGCACTTCCCCAAAATGTCGTCCAAACAAGGCAGACTGACGACTTTGACTTTAGTTAGTTTTTTGGTCACTGAGATTAAGTCTTAATTTCGTCATAGTTGGTCTTTTATTAAAGCTGGATAGTCAGAGAATAATAAAACATGAAAAAATATTATAAAATATTTGGCTTAAGAAAAAAAAAGCCAGTAAAGTCAATTTTTTTAACAAAATAATTTTCAAGTTAAAAATCAAGCGTCGTTTGTAATTAAACTGCTGGCAATAATAGAAAACGTGCTGGAATAAAATATCTGGAGATATATTTCTTTTGCTAAAACACTGCTTACTTTTTAAAATATTTGAAGCAGTTCCGTAGAAAATGCACTTAGAATAGAATAGAAAAATAACTTTATTCTGGGACACAGTCCCTTGAGAATAACAAAATAGAACAAAATTAAAATATTACATCTGGCCAAAATAAAATAAATCGAAAAAAATAAATACTGTAAAAAAAATATAAGGTAAAAATTCTATATACAAAACAAACTAAACTATATACAAAACCATTAATACTATGACAAGAACTTAAAGCTATTTGCTCTTATAGACCAGTATACACTTTTCCGAAAAAAATAAAGAATTAAAAAATAAAAATGTATCAAATTCTCTATTAAAATCCGCTCGAATGGTTAGCAAGTATCTGACTGTTTTTGTGATAGGAATTGGAATAGGAGGGATTTGAATGTGGATATGGAGGGGGAATGTCGAATTTTGATAGGGAGGGAATTCCAGAAATTGACAGAGCGAACAATAAAGGAATTTTGGAATGAGGCAGATCTGTGAGAAGGCATGTAAAGGTCAGAAGGTCGAGATCTTGTGGACAGGGAATGGACTGAGGATTTGAACTGGAGAAGGTTGTAGGCGTAAGAAGGACGATGGTTGTTGATGATTTGGTAGAGGAACGTACCTAGAAAGTATTGTCTTCGGAAGGAGGGGAAGAGCCACCTTAACTCAGTGTAGTGGTGAGAGACATGGGAGTACCTCGGGGCACCAATAACAAATCTTACGCAGCTATTCATTAATCTTTTCAGTCTATCACGGAGCTCCACCGAGAGGCCATCATACACCACACAGCTGTAGTCAAAGTGGGGAAGATGAGAGAGGAAATTAGGAGTCTACGGATATGTTGAGGTAGGAGATGGCGGAAGCGATGAAATAGTTTAAGGGTAGAAATTGTCCGACGGGAAATGTGAGAAATATGGTAGGTCCAGGAGAGGGTTTGATCTATGAAAAATCCTAAATTTTTAACAGAGGAGTAGAAGGAAATTGGCTGGTCATTAAGGTGTAATATGGGAAAGTCAGTATGGGATCTAATGAGGGGCTTGGAACCAATGACAATGGCCTGAGTTTTGGCAGCATTTAACTTTAATCCATTTACATTTGCCCAGGCATTGATTCGATCAAGGTCTTCTTGAATCTTGGCAAATGCCCCCAGTAACTCAGAGGGAGAAAAGGATAGGTAGATCTGGGAATCATCTGCATAAAGGTGATGGGAACAATGGAGAATTGATTTAGGTAGGTCGTTAATGTAGGAGCTGAAAAGGAGAGGAGATATGCTTGAACCCTGGGCAACTCCAGAGGATAAAGAAAGGAAAGCAGATAGTGGTTGGTTGGGTATGGAGACTGCTTGGGTGCGTTGGGAGAGGAAAGATTGGAACCAAGAGATGGAACTATTGGAGAAAGATAATGATTTTAGTTTGTTGAAGAGGATGGAATGGTTGATGGAATCGAAAGCTTTGGAGAAGTCTAGAAGAATAAGGACAGTTAATTTTCTATCATCTATTGCAGATTGAATGTCGTTGGTAATTTTAATTAAGGCAGATTGTGTGGAATAGCCGGGACGGAAACCAGATTGGAGAGGATCAAATTGGTTGGACTTTTCGAGGAACTTGGAGACTTGGGATTGCACCAGTCTTTCAAGAGGCTTTGAGAGGTTAGAAAGAATTGAAATTGGACGGAAATCTTCGGGTGAGGATGGATTAGGCTTTTTATTTAAAGGAAGGACAATGGCTTTTTTTCCAAGAGGTAGGGAATACTGAATTCTGAAGGGAGAAATTGTAGATAAAAAGGAGAGCTGGGAGGATTTCAGGTAGACATATTTTTATTAATTTGACAGGAATGCCGTCTGGCCCTATGGAATTGGTGTGGGATTTCATTACCGCGGTTAACAGGTCTGTGGGAGAAATGTCGGAAAAATAAAAGTTATTGTCGTTAAAGGATATCTCTGGAGCAAAGCCAGAAGAGGAAGGTAGAGAAGAGGTATTAGCGACAGATATAAAATAAGAGTTTAAATCATCGGAGGATACAGGATAGGCTGCGGTAGGGGATCTGGAAGGATTACCAATGGAAAGTTTACGAAGCAGTAGCCATTTCGATTTGATATCAGGAGCTGAGGAAAGGGTTTCATGGAAGTAGGAAGCTTTCGCACGCCGGATCCTTGTCTGTGCCAAGTTGCGAAGCACCCTGAACGCTTGGTAGTCATCTGCAAGCCTCGTACGTCTAAAACGTCTTCGGGCAGCGTCGCGCCTCTTCTGCAGATCTTTGATTTCCTGACACATCCAAGGAGCAGGCCGGTGACGAAAGGTAGAGGTTTTGAGGGGAGCATGGGTATTGAGAATATTGAGAAGATTGGTGGTAAGAATGTCAACCATGGAGTCGATGGAAGAGCAAGAATATATTCCATTCCAGTCTAGGGTTTCCAGGTCAGGTAATATTTTTTCTCGAGTAAGGGAATCTAGGTGACGGAAGGTGATAGTTCGAGCCTGGATTGAAGGAGTTTGGATATTATATGTTATTTGTATAAGATCGTGAGATGATAAGAATGATACTGGCAATTGAGAAGAGGAGAGGAGATTTTGTACAGAGTCTATAATGTAGAAGTCTAGCCAAGTGTCTGACCTGCTGGTGTGGTGGGTGGGGGAAAATGGAACTATGAAGAGGTGCAGAGAGAAAATTAGGTTTTCTAGATAGGATTTGTCATTGGAGTTAGAGAGGAAATTGGTATTGAGGTCACCGGAGATGATTATTCTGGGATATAGATGAACGAAGTTGAATAGGGTTGATTCGAAGGACTGATCAAATGGAAATGGGGAGGACGATATACCACAGTGTAAAGGAGAGGAAGATCCTTACAATGGATTTCTACTAGAAGGTATTCAACCTGAGGATGATCGGAGGGTGGTGAGGAATCGAGGATTCGAGTCTTCAGGCTATTATGGACAAACATGGCTACTCCTCCGCCATCCCGGCTTACCCGGTCATGACGGAGGAGGGTGTGATTAGGCAAGGAAACAGAAGAGGAAGAGATGTAAGGTTTAAGCCAAGTTTCCGAGATTGCGATAATATGATAAAAGTTTTGAGTGAAATATTGCAGGAACTTGTCATAGTGGGCAGGGAGGGATTGAGAGTTAACATGACAGGTGATTAGGGTACTAGACATGAGAGGAATTGGTAGGGAAACAGTCAGAGTTTGGTAGAGAAACTCTAAAACAAATAGAAAATACAAAAAGGCGTTTACAATTAATGAAAATAGCAGAAAAGAAAGTGTAAGCAGGAACCAAAAGAAATAAAAAACATATGGTCAATAAAATATAAATTAGTGTGTAAGTGTGAAGAGATATCTCTATGCGTAGAAGTGAAAATGTTCCTTTGTAGATAATTGAGTTCAAAGTTATTTTAATGAGGATGAGGAGTAGACGAATTCTTCGTGGTCAGGCAAATATATCGAGGTCCGAGGCCTGTTCAATCAGAATAACTTTATGCCCGTCCTCCTTTCGACATCGCACCTTTCCGGCGGCAAACCACGTATATTGATTTTCCCCGCAGCTCTCTTCTGTCGGGCAAGCCAATATAAGTGTCTGTTCGTGGGAGTCATTTCCTCACTCAGATATATCAAGTGACAGTCATTCTCCTGCCAGCCGATATCCCGAGTAGTGAGGTCTCTCTTGACTTTCCTCTTCGTTATTAAGTCGTCCCTGACTGACTGTTTGACAAAGCGCGCGATGACAGGCGGCGGTCATGGGTCATCTTTTCTACTTCTGCGGCGATGTACTATGTCCAAGTCATCTGTACTGAGCCTGATGCCCAAACTTGCTCCAATGCTGGTCACCAAAGCGGCGGGCGTTTCACCAGTTCTCTCCGGTATCCCTCGGATCTCCAGTGATCTGGATAACAAGCCCTGCTCTGCGTTATTCAGGCGAACCTCCAATTCACCCACTCGAGATTTGAGGGCTTTATTTTCCAGAATAATTTTTTTCGAAATTACTGGCTTGACTTTCGAGGTGTTTCTCAATTTTCGATCATTTTTCATTAAGCTCAAAATTGAGCTCTCCATATTTATAAAGGGTTGTTTTTATGTTTTTTATGTCATCATTGACACTCGAGTCTAAGCGATTTACTGCCGCCAGTATTTCTGAGGCGGACGGCTCAGTGTTAGGTTTTTTGGTCTGGTCACAATTAGGGCGTACCCATGTTTTTTTGTGTGCTTTTAAGGCTTCAATTTCTTTTTCACTTAGATTGAGACACCGACCGTGAAAAATAATTTTGCATTTTACACAACAAAGATTGTTTTTATCTTCGCGTGCAATAGTATTATTGCAAATATTACACTGCACCATATTTAATTAGAATAGAACAATTAAAATGTAAATAAATACCGGGAGAGAGTTGTTTTGATGAACGCAGTAAACAGTGTTGTCTAATGCTGTAGGGATTAGTAAACGTTTACACTCCCGTAGCTTCTAGAACTCAATTGGATTCACGACACTTTCTTTAAGTAGATAAAAGTGAATATATTACACTAATCACAGTGAATACTAATACTGTTAGAAGAAAAATACACTCAACTATAATGAACTGTACTGAACATTAAAATTTAAAAAAATCAGAACTGATAATATAAGAGAGTAATAGCGATGTGTACAGGTAGCTGTCTCTGGCCAGACTGACCAGACTTAAGCGGCAGAAAATGGGTACTGGCGTAGGTGCCTACAGACCTCTACCGCACCATTCAGTACTCATAAATGGCTTATTTATTTATTTATTTTAATTACTTTATTCAGAAATATTACAATTTGTCACAGTTTAAGGACACTTATAATAGAGTTCAGAGATTGCATTCATACCGTATATACAAAAATATAAATAAATAAAGTAATAACAAAAGAATAAGAAGAAAGAACAAAAATATATATATACACACAAGTAAATAAAAATAGAAATAAAAGTAAAACAAACACCTCATATAAAACATCCTATATACATTATTTACAATTTGCCAGGTGATCTCCGAACCAATCCTGTCCCCTCCACATGTGGAGGGAAAAGGGAGGCTTAGGAGATCCCTACGCTTCTCCCTCAGCCACTTCACTGGTATTTTAAACCAGCGGAGGATGAGTAAGAGCGCTACAGCCACAGACACTCATGACTTGAGTGGAGAATCTGGCCATTGCTAGAACTCCAAAATATCCATATTTACAAAAGGTCTCGTGGCCACTGCCGCTTTAACCTACGAAGGGGATTGTAGGGATGGGTGGTGCTTGATAGGGATTGTACAACGGGATTTGGGTGATGAGAAAGGTTCTGGTGAAATTTGGAAAATTTGGCTGGGATAAGATCAAGAATAAATGGGATATTAAGGTCATGGTGTAGGGTTTTATTGGTTACATAGAAGGGAGCATTGACTATTGTACGGAGGACTTTAGACTGAAAGGATTGAATGCGTTTGATGTTAGAAAATTTGGCTGTTCCCCATAGTTCTAGTCCGTAAGTCCAGATGGGTTTCAGTATTGTCTTGTAGATCAGTAATTTGTTTTCACCAGAAAGTTTAGATTTTCTATTCAGTAGTCTATATAGCTGGCCATATCGTCTGTTAAGTTCCTGTCTTTTAAGTCGAGTATGTGGATTCCATGTTAGTCGTCTGTCTAAGAGAAAGCCAAGATACCGGACTGTATCTGAGAAAGGAAGCTGGATGGAGTTAAAATAAACTGGTGGGCAGGTATTACGCCGAAGGGTGAAGGTAATGTGTTTACATTTAGATTCGTTTACCTTAATGCGCCATTTCTTACACCAGTGTTCAATCAGGAAGAGGTGCCTTTGTAAGTTTGCGGACGCTGTTTCAGGATCTGAGTTGGAAGAAAGGATAGCAGTGTCATCAGCGAAAGTTGCCAGGAGGGTATCGGGATGGACAGGAATATCAGCGGTAAAGAGAATGTAAAGGATGGGGCCCAAGACGCTGCCTTGAGGAACGCCAGCCTCAATTGAGTAACAGTCGGAGAATTCGGTGCCACAGCGAACTCGGAAGGAGCGGTCGGAAAGATAGGATCGGAGTACTAGGTATAAGGACTGTGGTAGATGGATTTTAAGCTTGAAGAGTAATCCGGCGTGCCATACCCGGTCAAAAGCTTGCGCTATGTCCAGAAATGCACCCGAGCAATACTGCTTGCTTTCTAGGGTTGAGGATATATGGTCAACAACTCGGAGTCCTTGCTGGACAGTGGAATGTTGGGAACGAAATCCGAATTGATGAGTAGGAAGGTTATAGGATTCAATTATAGGTAGGATTCGTTTCAGTAGGATCTTTTCAAAAATTTTTGAGAGGATTGGGAGTAGGCTAATTGGTCTATAGGATGCTGTATTGTTGGAAGGTTTGCCTGGTTTCAAGAAGAGGACGATGGTGGAATGTTTCCATAAAAGAGGGAAGTGGGTAGTTCGTAGGATGCAATTGTATATATATGTAAGAAATATGATGGCTTTAGATGGAAGTTGTCGAAGGATCTGTGGGGTTAGAAGGTCATATCCAGGAGATTTGCGAGGAGTGATTTTCCGTAAAAGGTATTTGACCTCAGAGGGATTAACAGCTTTAGGTGGTAAGGAGAGTGGGATAGGTATTGAGAGGGATTCTTCTACTTTTACTGTGTGGCTGGGATGGGATTCTGGATGAGGAGCGAAAGTATAGGAAAGGTGTTTGGCAAATTCCTCGGCTTTATCTTCATCAGATGCTGCCCAGGAGCCATCATCTCGTCGAAGAGGGTGGGAAATATGATGGGATTTGAGGATTTTTCTGGTGATATTCCAAAGGGAATTATCATGAGCAGAGAGTGTGGTGAGGTAGGAATTGAATGATTGGGATCTGAAGGTGGCTAATTCTTGTTTTAATTTTTTACAGTGATAATTGTAGGAGTGGCGGTCGGCTGGATGTCTGGTACGTTGCCATAATAATCTGGCACGGCGTTTTATGTGGATTAGGTCAAGGAGGTGTTGAGGTAAATTATGTTTCTTAAGGATTTTTGAGGAGTGATCAGGGGAGGAAGCAGTCCAGACTGCTTCTTGAATTTTGGTAGTGAAGGAATGTACTGCATTGTCCAGGTCTTCAGAGGTTTTCAGGGTTACTCTGAGGTCAATTTTATCGGAGAGGATTTGATGAAAGAGTTTCCAGTTAACTGGGCCTCTGATGAAGGACGGAGGAGAGGGTTTAGGAATAGGAGCTAGTGATACTTGGAGTATTAATGGGCTGTGGTCTGAGGAAAGCTCGTCAAGACGGGCAACGGAATGGTTGAGAGCACCTAAACCATTATGGATAAAGAAATCGAGGATATCGGGATTACGGTTAGGATCAGTGGGCCAGTAGGTAGGTGAGTTGGGTGGAAGAAGGGTAAAATTTTGGGAATTGAGTACAGACAGCAATGTTCGACCACGAGAATTCGTGGTTCTTGAACCCCATTGTTGATGCTTGGCGTTTAAGTCTGCACCCAAGATGAAATGATGTCCTAAGGAAATGAGGAAGGAACTAAATTGGATATTGGAGATGGATTGGTTTGGAGGGCAATACGCTGATGCAACGGTAATAGGAAAGGAGAAGGTTTTGATTACGACTGCGGTGGATTGTAGGAAATCGTGTGTAGGCAGTGGGAGTAGGTGATGGGAGAGGGATTGGTGCACAATGACTGCAGTACCGGCATGTGCTCTACCGTCAGGATGGTCGGTACGGTAAGTTATGTATTGTGGTATTTTTAGGAGCTGTTTTTTAGTCAGTCGAGTTTCCGTTATTAGGGCTACGTCTACGTTCTTGTCTTGTAGTAAGGCTGTTAGTTCGTGTATGTGATTTCTAACACCATTCGCATTCCAAAGGAGAATGGATATGGGTTTGATGGAAGTCATTTAAGGATTTTTTAAAGGAGGGATAAGGTGAGATACTAGGTTAGTGAGAAGTGATATCAGTGGGGTAACAAGGGATTTAAATTCTGAAAGAAAGGATGTCAATAAGCTGGTTAGATCTGTAGCATTAGGCGGTGGAGGAACATATTGGATTTGATGTTGGTGAGGTTGTTGTTGATTAGGTACATTAGGTGGGATAGGATATTGAGATTGGGGTTGAGTTTGTTCTTGCGGCAGGGCCTCACATTCATTAGTCGGGTCTCTACCCCCAAGTAGCTTGGCAAAAGAAACCTTAGAGTTCACAATTTTAGCGGGTCCTCTTCTTGGTTTAGGTGTATCATCAGGGTCCCTGGGTTTCATATATCTCGCTTTAAGATTTTTATAAATTTGGCAGCCTTTGTAGTTGGCTGGATGGCCTTCCAGGCATAGGGCACAGACTGCTGGTTCTGTAATTGGTTTATTACACTCACCAGACTTGTGTGTTTTACCACATTTCAGGCAGCGTGGTAAGTGGTGGCAATAAGACTTGGTGTGGCCATATGCTTGGCAATTATGGCACTGGATGAACTCTCTTTTTGGGTACGGTTTTTCGACCTTTACGCTGGTGTAGAAAATTCTATTCACATCGTATATTTTTTCGATCCCAGGCGATGGCTCTAGATCGACGAAAAATAAGGGCAATGGGATTTTATTCTTTACACCTGGTTGTTCTTTATTTTCTTTTAAAACATTGGTTATCTGACGTATTTTGAACCCTAACGCCGTTAACTCTTCTTTAATCACTTCTATTGGGGTTGAGGAGTGTAAATTTCTTATTACAACTCGTAGTGCTCTTTCCTGTTTCAACTGGTATGTGTGAAAGTCCGCATTTGTGTCTGTTAAATATTTTACGATTTTTCGGTACGCTTCAGGTGTGGCCGGTATTATTTTTGTATCATTTATTCTGTTTAGGCATGTATAGCTACCTGGGCAGATTTTATTAAGTTGAGTACACAACAACTGGAAATTTCTCAAATTTTTGACAAAGATAGGAGGTGGGCGTGGTTCTCGAGGTATAGGTGCATCTTCCATTTCTTCCCTGTCATTTTCAAGCACCTGGTATGGATTAGGTGTAAAAAATGGAGATTCCATTTCTTGTGAAGACGTACTTGGCAGTGGTTGAGACACAGATACTTGAGTGTTCGCTGGAGGAGTTCCGGGGGGTGTTAATCGCTTACTACGACGTGTTTTCTGTTTAGGCGGTGAATTACGTGGGGTAGAGCCAACTGAATGGGACCTCTTAGTTGACATTACTTGGTGGTAATATCGCATATAAAAAAAAAGAAAGGGAAAACAAAAATAAATAAATAAATAAAACTACGTCTGCGTGTTATTATAATGGATGAACCGCCGGCTGAGATCCAGCCAGTTACGTGGCGAGGCCACAACTGGAGTGGGGAGCCGTCAGCTGTTATGGCTATAGAGATTAAGCCTATAGACGCTAAATCACTACATGTGGAGGGGATAGGATTGGTTTGTAGATCACCTGGCAAATTGTAAATAATGTTTGTTTTATATAAGGTGTTTGTTTTACTTTTATTTCTATTTTTATTTACTTATGTGTATATATATATATATATTTTTTTTCTTGACTCTTTTGTTCTTTCTTCTTATTCTTTTGTTATTACTTTATTTATTTATATTTTTGTATGTACGGTATGAATGCAATCTCTGAACTCTATTATAAGTGTCCTTAACTGTGACAAATTGTAATATTTCTGAATAAAGTGTTTTAAAAGAAATCATACAGACGAACTATCTACTTTACTACTTGACAAGAACGATATAATCTTCAATCGCCTGACACAGCTTCTTGGTTTTGCTGATGATATTGACATAATAGGTAGGTCTGAACGGGCTCTCAGAGAACCGTTTATAGGCCTTGAAGCAGCTGCAAGACCACTTGGTCTAGAAGTCAACGAGAGGAAAACTAAGTATATGAGAGTTGGTGGTGAGGTGGATCTGAACTCTCCATCTGAGGTAGGTTCTATAAGTTTGAGAGAGTGAAAAGTTTTATATACATTGGGTCTGAAATTAATAGCAAAAATGACATGGCTCAAGAAATACAAAGAAGGATCACGGCTGCCAATAGATGAGTCTTTGGACTTGGCCGACACTTAAGAAGTAGGTATCTCTCAAAGAAGACCAAGCTGATCATATACAAGACCCTTGTTCGGCCTGTTTTGACATATGGCTCAGAGGCTTGGACGATGACTAAAAAGGATGAGATGAAGCTGAGTGTGTTTGAGCGAGGAGTCCTCAGAAGGATTTATGGTCCAGTAAAGGAGGGTGATGTCTGGAGGAAAAGAAAAAATAGGGAGCTCAGTTCTCTCTATGCAGACATCAACGTAGTCACGTATATTAAACTGGCCAGACTAAGGTGGGCAGGGCATGTGGCCAGAATAAGCACCGTTGAAATACCAAAAAAAATAATGATGGAGAAGCTGCACCTCGTAAGACGGGTAGGAATGCCGAGGACGAGATTGTTGGACAACGTGGCCTATGATGCGAGAACCCTGCTTGGTGTACGGAACTGGAGAGCTGCAGCAGAAGACAGAGCCAACTGGCGGAGGCTCTTGGAGGAGGCCTAGTCTCGGTAACGGGATGTTGTGCCAAACATGATGATGATGAATAGCAGAACTGGACTATGATTTGATGAAAGATCATCCAGGGATTTTATTATGGTGAGTTAAGAGGAAATCTGGGAGGTGATAAATATATCTAGGAAATTAAGACGTTTTTAAAGAAATGTTGGCCAATAGGCAAGGAAGTGTGAATGTGTTTTTATTTACTTATTTTTTTATTTAATGTTGTCTCATGATTCATTTATTCTGTTATTCCAAGTTTTCTTTTCTTTTCTTTTGTTGTAATCTTGTTTTTCTTTTATTTTATATATGGTATGTTTGTGTTTCATTCACCCTAAACACTCAATGCCCTTAATTGAGGCATGTATTTTGATTGAGAAATGTATTTTTTTTCACAGTAAAATATTATTAGTAAAAAAAAAAAAGGTTGGTCACAGTGGTTTTATAGCTCATTAGCGTTCCATAAGAGGATTACTAGGGCTTTGTTCATCGAGGAAAGTTCAACGGGATTTCGGAAAGGAATTCGGAGTGGTTTGGTAGTCTGTTGAAGGTCTATCAGGAATGTAGATAGAATTGATGTTGAATAGTGCCTGAGAAGTGGATTTGCATCAGGAGGTTGTGGTGGGTAATTTGTGCGACTAGAGTTATTGATATGAGGTTGGATACGAAGAGTTGAGATTAGGATTAGGATGGGATAGTGCTGGATGTGGATGCTCTAGCGGAATTTTGACCCTTAGGGGGTGATGATGAGGGGGAATTTGTTGACGTGAAGGTTGATGCTGAGGATTAGTGCTTTAGGTTTGGATTTCGAGGTCTGAGGCGCCTAAAGTTGAGGTTGCTGCTTGATGATATGGTTTGGGAGTGTTGCTTGATGGAATCTTGTTAAAGATGGTCCATTGGTCGATAGCCTTTGTTGGATGATTTGAGAAAGTGTTATCGGCAGTAGTGGAAAAATTCGAGATTTTCAATTTCGGGTGATTCTGTGTTTTTCTGAACAATGTTATGGCTTCTTAATGCTATATTATGGGGTCTTTGTTTGTGGAGACCTTTATAAACCTCACAGCCTCTGTAGCTAGCAGGATGGGCTTCAACACAATGAGCACATGTTGGTTTCTGACAAGTTTCTCATGCGTGTGAACATGCACACTTCACACATCTGTTCTCGTTATAATGATATAATGAGTATCTCTTCAAGCCTGTTCATGTCATTATTTCTAATTTGTGCATATTTACTGGTTGCATTTGTATACATTTAATATAAAGTAAAAAAAATGAATTTTCCTCTTGTAAGGAGTTTCTGAACTCCAGAGAATAAATATAAATGCCCAATAGATGTTGATGACCTTACGGAAGAGGTTCCCAACCTTTTTTCAATTGAGGGCAAATTTACAGGTTGTGTTAAGTGGCAGGCACCATATTTTTAGTCAACGTGAATTGCATTTGCGTTACTGTTGCAATATTTATAAATAAAACGTAAAGAGTACCAATAAAAAGAAATATATACCTATAGTAACAGACTTTTCTATTACGTCTAACACTAATGATACATATTTCTACAGAATAGGAGTAAACACCAAGTGTAATGAATGTTGATATTAGATTAACACATTTTTAAAAATAGAATTGAAAATTAGTTAGAAGTGATGTGGGTTATAACTAGAGTTATGAAATAAATTTAATGCAGTGTTACCAATATGCCATTCATTTGGTTTACTACTAAAGAAAGAGATTAATAAAAAAAATAGTGATGATATAATCTCAATAAGTGAATTATTATTTTCATATAATTCATTCATACTTATAAATTTTATATCTATAAAATATTGGTATATTTTCTAATACAATTATATATTTAAGAAACAGATTCTAAAACTCCTTAAATTGTTGCCAATTTGATCGCCAAAGAAAACTATATTAGACATAGGGGGACACTGTCCTACGGTTTTACGCCTTAAAACTAAATAAATAAGCAAACAAACATTATGTGTATTTTTTCAGTATTATTAATGGCTTTTTCATCTTTATGAATTTGATTTAATCAGGAAGTATTTATATCCCAAAGGATTTTTCAAAATTTAACTATAGTATGTCATCTTTTAAGAATCAATAATGAATATAACAAATTAAAATGATCAATTAACGTGACCATGCTCCAATTGTGGAGGTATATATGTGTGTGTATATAAAAACTATTGCTGGCATTAATACTGGTATAATAAAGTTATAAGTTAATACTGATATAATTAGGAGACTTACGGATCTAAACATTGCACATAGGATAAGCATTCTTCGCCCACATCAGTTAAGCTTTCATTAAATTTGACGATACCTTCTGCCATTTTTTGTAAATCTTCTCGTTGATACTGTTCCCTGCGACTATATTTGCATGTTTCTTCTTCGCTTCCCATACTTTCTAAGCTGGGTGTTGGCTCAACTGTTTCTTGCCTTCGTATGCTAAAACTTTCTTCATTGGATTTTGAATATTTTTGACAAAATTTTTCCCAATCCGCTAATGTGCTGGGGACATTCCCAGCCCTTTCTATCATGAAATTATTCCAAATGTCTATGGTGTTTGTGCCCTGGACATTTTTGTTGTGTAGTGATCTATGGCTCTCGGATTTTCCTTTTTCGAGTTCTATTTCTTCTTCTTCACGGGACATTATTGATCCTTCTTCGGTATCACTGTTGGAATCGTTTGGTCGATAGTCCACACTTTTCATTTCTCCTGATATCACATCTTTAACTTCCATTACAGTGTCCATTGTGTTGCAACCTATAACAGAATTGAATTAAACATTTAATTTAACTATTAAAATAGCAAAAAGGTGAGTATATGAATTTTTTTTTCTAAAAAGGTATGTTGTTGTAAAATAATTGTAATGATGAAGAAATGGTTGACCCTGATATAATATGAGGACTTGATTGGGGGATGCGGTCAAAGAAATACTATATTTAAAAAAAAATATTTTTTAATTTTTAATAAAAATTAAAAATACTAAAAATCCTTCTCATAAAATTATTGTATATTATTTTATTTTTTTTATTTTTTATTTATTTAGACATACAATATTCTGTCACAGGGATAATAATTATATTGATAAATGAACACGTTCACACCGTATATACAAAAAAAATGAAATTAACAAAAGTAAAACAATAACTAAATAATAATAAATAAAAACTATATACAATAAAAAATAAAATAACCTAAATATAAGTAAATTAAAAACATAAAAATACAGTCATACCTATATACAATCAGGCGGGGAATCCAAATCCCTGCGCTACTCTCTCAACCGCCTCACCGGTGCTCAAGCCGGTGGAGTTTGAGCGAGAGCGCTTTAGCCACATACACTCATGTCTTGAATAGAGAATCTGGCCATTGCCAGAACTCCAAACTAAATACTATAAAAGATCTCTGGGCCACTGCCGCTTCAACCTTCGAGGAGGGTTGTAGGGATGAGTAGAACTAGATAGGGATTGGGCTAGGGGATTTGGAAGATTGATAAGGTTCTGATGGAATTTTGAAAATTTTTCAGTAATAAAGTCAAGGACAAATGGGATATTAAGGTCATGATGTAGGGTTTTGTTGGTTACATAGAACGGAGCATCACCTGTTGTTCGGAGGACTTTGGATTGAGAGGATTGGATGTGTTTAATGTTAGAGAATTTTGCTGTCCCCCAAATTTCAAGTCCGTAGGTCCAAATGGGTTTCAGGATTGTCTTGGAGATCAGTAATTTTTTGTCAATTGAAATTTGAGATTTTCTGGTCAGTAGTCTGTATAATTGGCAGTATCGTCGGTTAAGTTCTTGTCTTTTAAGTCTAGTATGTGGGTTCCACGTTAGTCTTCGGTCTAAGATAAAGCCAAGATACTGGACTGTGTCTGAAAAAGGAAGCTGGATGGAATTAAAGTGGACTGATGGACAGGATCTGCGGCGGAGTGCGAAGGTAATAAGTTTGCATTTGGATTCGTTTACTTTGATGCGCTATTTATTACACCAGTGCTCAATCATGGAGAGATGCCTTTGAAGATTTAAAGATGCTGTTTCGGGATCTGAGTTGGATGATAGGATGGAGGTGTCATTAGCAAATATTGACAGGAAGGTATTGGGATGGACAGGGATACCGGCGGTAAAAAGGATATAAAGGACGGGGCCCAAGACGCAACCTTCAGGAACACCGGCTTCAACTGGGTAGGAGTTGGAAAATTCTGAACCACAGCGAACCCGAAAGGTACGATCAGAGAGGTAGGAGCGGAGGATTAGGTACAAGGGCTGGGGTAGATAGGTTTTCAGCTTGGAAAGAAGCCCGGCGTGCCATACCCGGTCAAAAGCTTGAGCTATGTCCAGAAAAGCACCCGAGCAATATTGCTTGCTTTCCAATGCTGCGGAAATACGATCGACCACTCGGAGTTCTTGTTGGACTGTGGAGTGTTGTGAACGAAATCCGAACTGATGGGAAGGAAGATTTTGGTTTACTATATAAAAATTAGGATTCGTTTCAGGAGGATCTTTTCAATGATTTTGGAGAATATATGAAGTAGGCTAATTGGTCTGTAGGATGTAGAGGTGTTGGGAGATTCGCCTTGTTTCGGAAACAAGATAATAGTTGAATGTTTCCACAAAAGAGGAAAGTGGGTGGTTCTTAGGATGGTATTGTATAAGTAAGTGAGAAATATAACAGCTTTAGGAGGAGGTTGTCGAAGGATTTGAGAGGTAAGGAGGTCGTGTCAAGGGGATTTACGAAGAGGAAGTTTCTGTAAGTGATGTTTGACCTCGGAAGGAAGAGGGTAAGGAAAGTGGAATGGGTGATGTAAGGAATTCTTCTACTCTTATGGTATGGGTGGTGTAGGATTCCGGAAGTGAGGTGAATGTTCTGGAGAGGTGTCTGGCGAATTCCTCAGCTTTGTCTTCATCAGACGCTGCCCAGGAACCATTGCATCGACGGAGGGGATGGGAAATATGATGGGATTTAAGGATTTTGTTGGTGATCTTCCATAGAGAATTGTCGTGAACGGAGAGGGAAGTAAGGTAGGAGTTGAAGGATTGGGAATTGAAGATGGCCAATTCCTGCTGTAATCGATTAGTGAAATAATTATAAGAGCGCCGATCGGTGGGGTGTCTTGAACGTTGCCATAAATTCGGGCACGGCGTTTGATATGAATTAGATCTAGCAGATGCTGAGGTAAATTATTTTTCTTAGGAATTTTCGAGGAGAGGGAGTAGTGCGGTTAGGATCAGTGGGCCAGTAGGTTGGTGAGTTGGGTGGAGAGAGACTGAGACGTTGGGTATTGAGTGCAGACAGAAATATTCTGCCACGAGAATTGGTGGTTCTTGAACCCCAAACTTGATGCTTGCCATTTAAGTCTGCACCCAGGATGAAATGATGACCTAAGGAGTTGAGGAGAGAACTGAATTGGACTTTGGATATGGATCTGTTAGGAGGGCAATATGCTGATGGCAGTGACTGGAAAGGAGAAGGTTTTGATTACAATAGCGGTTGACTTAGGAAATCTTGATTAGGTAATGGGATTAAGTGATGGGAGAGGGATTGGTGTACGATGACAGCAGTGCCGGCATGTGCTCTACCGTCAGGATGGTCAGTACGGTATGTTATATACTGTGGGATTTTTAAATGCTGTTTTATGGTCAGTCGAGTTTCTGTAATTAGGGCTACGTCAATGTTATTGTCTTGTAGTAAAGCTGTTAGTTCGTCAACGTGATTTCTAATACCATTCGCATTCCAAAGGAGAATGGACATGGGTTTTGGGATGTGAGTCATTAAAGATTTTTTAAAGGAGGGATGAGGTGAGATACGTGATTTGTAAGGAGTGATATGGGTGGAGTAATTAGGGATTTGAAATCGGTGAGGAAAGATGCTAACAAACTGGTGAGATCTGTTGCAATTGAAGGAGGAGGAATATGAGGAATTTGAGGTTGTTGATGATTATGTGTGTTAGGATGAACAGAATATTGAGGTTGGGGCTGAGGTAGTTGATGCGGCAAGGCTTCACATGTATTATTTGAGTTCTTACCTCCAAGTAGTTCGGAGTATGAAAAATTATTATTAACAATTCTAGAAGGTTCTCTTGTTGGTCTGGTTGTCTCATCTTGAATCCGGTTCTTCTGGTATCTAGATTTGAGGCTCTTTTAGGTTTGGCAGCCTCTGTAGTTGGCCGGGTGTCCCTCCTGGCATATTGCACACACTGCAGGATCTTGTATCGGTCTGGTGCACTCCACAGATTTGTGCTGTTCACCGCATTTCACGTAACGCGGCAGATGGTGACAATAAGTTTTCGTGTGGCCATACGCCTGGCAATTGTGGCACTGTACAATTTCCTTCTTGGGGTATGGCTTCTCTATCTTCACGATAGTGTAGTACAATTTCTTGATATCATATATTTTCTCAATACCAGGTGATGGCTCTAGATCCACGAAAAATAAAGGTAGTTGAACTTTATTACTTACTCCTGACTGCTCCTTATTCTCCTTCAGAACGTTGGTTACCAGACGTACTTTGAAACCAAGCGTTGCTAGTTCTTCTTTTATCACTTCAGTTGGGGTTGAGGAGTGTAAATTTCTTACCTCCACTCGTAGCTATCTCTCCTGTTTCAGCTGGTACATGTGGAAATTTGCATACGTTTCTGACAGGTACTTCACAACTTTTCGGTAGGTTTCTGCAGTATCATGTGTTATTTTTGTGTCGATAGTCCTGTTGAGCCAAGAATAACTGCTGGAGCAGATTTCGTTTAGTTGTGTGCACAGTAGTTGGAAATTTTTGATATTTTTTACAAATATCGGAGGAGGCCTTGGTTCCCTGGGTATTGCTGCTGACTCCATTACTTCTCTGTCATTATGAAGCACTTGCAACGGGTTTGGAGTGAAGAAAGGAGATTCTTCAACCATTTCTTGCGAAGAGGTACCTGGTTGAGGCTGAGGTTCTGGACCTGAAGTTTTCACTGTGGTTATTGGAGCTATTTCTCGCAGGCAGCGACGAGTTCTTTGTTTCGCTGGTGAATCACGAGTGGTACTAACACCGTCTGACCGAGTCCTCTTAGTGGGAACCTTACTGGACATCACTTGCTGACAATGCCGCATATGTTAAGAGAAAAAAAATTAAAATTAAAAAAAAAAATGTAGCAAACAGTAAATAACAACTGCTGTGGTGTACACTTCAACTGTATTCAGTAAATAATCAAAGAGATTCCGCTGAAAAATAGGCAAAAACTGAGAGAATATTTCAGAACACGACCTTCGCATCAGCTGATCCACTGCCTTCTATCAAATTAATTATTAGGTTTGATTAATGAAATCATAGATTAACACCATTGTGAACCACCCAGAGTGAATCATATTTGTCCAGATATTTACATCCAGCTCTGTGGCATCATGCATGTCATTGTCAGATCTACGGGGGGAGGGGAGGAGTTTTAGGATAAAGCCATCTTTCCAAAAAAGAAAAGATAGTTTTTTTTTTTTCATTGAACCAAATTTTTTACTGAAAATGATCAAAGCTAAATACTTTAACTATAAAAATATGTTCTATTTTTTAAAATATAATTCATATACGGCTACTAAATATAATCATGTTTTTTGAAAAAAATTATTAAAACATTATTTCCAAATGTATTATTTTTCGTGTAATTAGATTACAATAAGGTTTTGATAATCACTTAACATAATTTAATCTAGGTAGTCAGTTAGGTAATAGTTGAATAAAACGGTAAACACAAATATAAAAATAAACTTTACTAAGTAAATTCTTAAGTATAGCCCGGGTTTTTATGTAATTTCTTTCATTTTTTTTTGCATGCAATTTTTAAGCCGCTGATAAAATATCTTTACGAATCGGTGTACCCACATACAATTAGTCAAAGTTTATATTGCATATTTGATGATAAATGCATATAGTAGAATTTTTGGATCATTTGAACTAAACAAGAGAAGACCATCGAATCACAGAACGGAGGGGAGCAAGCAACTGACCCACTCGGATATAATTACAAATGTAAGCATCGGAAGGACAGTAACGGGGCTCCAGCATACGTAACCATTAAAGGAGCGGCACCCTACAGAGATATGGAAGCAGCTCATGAGCCAATAGGAGCTGATGAGGGCAGGCGTCCAAGTGGAGGTAGTGAAGGTCACCTACACTGACAAGGCCGTGGAAAACTCATAAAGTGGAAAAATATAGGAGAGAAAGGTCTAGTGGCCAACAGGAAGAGTGGCCTACGCCCAGAATGCAAGAACTGCAAAATGTTGGAAGGCAAATAGGTCTAACCTATTGTGCTGGGAATAGGGACTGCCCGGTACACATTGAGAAGATAAAGTCGCAAGTGCAGAAGACCAGATATGGATGAGCTTAGACTGGTTCAGCTCAACATGGGCAGAAGACGCGTAGTGGTGGGAGAGTTAAATGGTCCGGCACTATGACATAGTGGCAGTACAGGAGCCGTGGTGCCTGAGAGCTGTGGTCGCCGGCTTCGGAGTCGTATTAAGGGTGGTGGCGCTGGGCAGTGGAGAGAGGAAGCCCAGGACAGTCATCATTGTGTTCAACCCCGCCCTCGATGTCATGGAGCTGGGGCAGCACATGACAGCGGACCAAGAGGCATGTTATGTTAAATGGAGAAATACCTCTTTTGTACTGGTATCCTCATAGAATAGAATAGAAAAATAATTTTATTCTGGGACGAAGTCCCTTCAGAATAACAAAAAAGTACAGAAATTAAAATTTTATATCTGGCCAGATAAAAACAAACATAAAAAGCTAAGATAAAGATAGATCATTAAAAAAAAAAAATATTGGTTATACATACTATATACAAAAAAAAATCTATATAAAAAACTCTTGAAACCATACTAAGATACTTAAAACTATGTACAATGTTAAAATATAAATAAACCCTTTTAGAAAAAATAAAAAATACAGAAAAAATAAATGTAAATTCTTCTTAACAGTAAAATCTGTGTTTCTGTTAAAAATAGAAAAAGAAAAAAAGAAAGTCGAATCTATTATAAGTATTTAGGTTATGAGCTATATGTGAATGTGTTATTATAAATAATATGTAATTTTACAAAAAAGGTTAGCTGGTATCAGACTGTTTTTGGGACAGGAATTGGAATAGGAGAGTTTTTAATGTAGATAAGGATGAAGAATGTCGAATTTTGATAGGAAGGGAATTCCAGAAACTAACAGAACGAGCAATAAAGGAGTTTTGGAACGAGGCAGATCTGTGAGAAGGAATGTAAAGGTCGGAAGGTCGAGATCTTGTGGAGAGGGAGTGGACTGAGGACTTGAATTGGAGAAGGTTGTATGCGTAGGAAGGACGATGATTGTTGATGATATGATAGAGGAATGTACCTAGGAAATATTGTCTTCGAATGGAGGGGAAGAGCCACTCTAACTCAGTGTAGTGGTGAGAGACATGGTAGTATCTCGGGGCACCAATTACAAATCTCACGCAACTGTTCATTAATCTTTTCAGTCTGTCGCGGAGCTCCACCGAGAGTCCATCATACACCACACAGCAGTAGTCAAAGAGGGGGACTATGAGAGAGGAAACTAGGAGTCTACGCGTATGTTGAGGTAGGAGATGGCGGAAGCGATGGAATAGTTTGAGGGTAGAAACTGTCCGTCGGGAGATGTGATAAATATGGTGACTCCAGGAGAGGGTTTGATCAATAAATAGTCCTAATTTTTTGACAGTGGAGTAGAAGGAGGTTGGCTGGTCACCAAGGTTTAGTATGGGAAAGTCGGTATAGGATCTAAGGAGGGGCTTGGAACCAATGACAATGGCCTGAGTTTTTGAAGCATTTAACCTTAATCCGTTTAAGTTTGCCCAGGCACAGATTCGATCTAGGTCTGCTTGGATCTTAGTAAATGCTACCAATAGCTCAGGGGGGGGGGGAAGGATAGGTATATTTGAGAATCGTCTGCATAAAGGTGATGGGAACAATGGAAAATTGATTCATGGAGGTCATTAATATAGGAACTAAAAAGGAGAGGAGATATGCTAGATCCTTTGGCAACTCCTGAGGATAAAGGCAGATAGGCAGATAGTGGTTGATTAGGAATGGAGCTATTGGAGAAGGAGAGTGATTTTAGTTTGTTGAAAAGGATGGGATGGTTAATGGAATCGAAGGCTTTAGAGAAGTCAAGAAATATAAGGACAGTTAATTGTTTATTATCTATTGCAGTCTGAACATCATTGGTAATTTTGATTAAGGCGGATTGTGTTGAGTAGCCGGGACGAAAACCAGATTGGAGAGGATCAAGTTGGTTGGACTTTTCGAGGAAATTGGAAACTTGGGATTGCACCAATCTTTTTAGGGGTTTTGAGAGATTGGAAAGAATTGAGATTGGGCGAAAGTCTTCGGGAGAGGATGGATTAGGCTTTTTATTTAAAGGGAGTACAATGGCTTTTTTCCAAGAGGTTGGGAATATTGTGTTCTGTAGGGAGAAATTGTAAATGAAAAGGAGAACTGGGAGGATTTCGGGGAGACATAATTTTATTAATTTGACAGGAATGCCATCTGGTCCTATGGCATTGGTGTGGGATTTCATTACTGCGGTTAGTAAGTCAGTCGGGGAAATGTTGGAGAAATAAAAGTCATCATCATTAAATGATGACTCAGGACCAAAGTTGGAAGAGGAGGGAAGAAAAGAGGTAGAGGAGGCAGAAATAAAATGTGAATTTAAATCGTCAGGTCAAACGGAAAAGACCAGTGAGGAAGGGGATCTGGAAGGTTCACAGAGGGAAAGTTTGCGAAGGATTAGCCATTTAGATTTGGGATCTGGGGCAGATGAAATGGCTTCATGGAAGTAGGAAGCTTTAGCTCGCCGAATTCTTGTTTGTGTCAGATTGCGGAGCAACCTAAACGCTTGATAGTCATCTGTAAGCCTGGTACGTCTAAAGCGTCTACGGGCAGCATCACGCCTCTTCTGCAGATCCTTGATTTCTTGATACATCTAAGGTGTAGGCCGGCGGCGAAAGGTTGAGTCAGGATCTCAACCATGGAGTCGATGGAGGAGCAGGAATATATTTCGTTCAAGTCTAAGGTTTCAAGGTCAGGTAGCATTTTTTCACGGGTGAGAGTGTCTATCTGACGAAAAGTGAAGGTTCCCGGATGAATCAGAGGCGTTTGGATATTATATGTTATTAGGATCATGTCGTGAGACGATAAGAAGGATACTGGCAGTTGAGAAGAGGAGAGGAGATTTAGTTCGGGGTCTATAATGAAGAAATCTAACCAAGTTTCGACATTGTGGGTGTGGTGAGTAGGATAAGAAGGAACAATAAAGAGATGGAGGGGAAAAAATAGGTTTTCTAGATAGGTTTTGTCTTTGGAATTACAAAGGAAATTGGTATTGAGGTCACCGGCGATGATTATTCTAGGATAGAGGGGAACAAAGTTGAGTAGGGTTGATTCTAAGGACGGATCTAATGGAACAAGGGGAGGACTGTAGATCACTATGTAAAGGAGAGGGGAATTATTACAGGTAATTTCTACTAGAAGGTACTCCACTTGTGGATGTTCGGAGGGTGGGGAGTAATCAAGGATTCGTGACTTCAGGCTATCATGGAAAAATATGGCCACCCCACCACCTGTCCGGCTGACCCGGTCGTGGCGGATGAAGGTGTGATTAGGCAAGGAGACAGATGAGGACGGAATATAGGGTTTGAGCCAGGTTTCTGAGATTGCGATGATGTGAAAAAAGTTTTGAGAAAAGTACTGCAGGAATTCATCATAATGGGCGAGAAGGGATTGCGAGTTAACGTGACAGGTAGTCAGGATGCTAGACATGGGGAGGATTTGATGGGAAACAGTCAGAAATTAGCATAGAGGAAATGAGGCATATATCATATTCTGAAAAAAAATATGAAAAGTACTGATAAGAAAAATAAAAGTGAATAATGAAAAAATAAGTGGGCAATAAGAGTAAGAAAATAAACAAATTAGTAAACTGGAGCTATGAGACATTTTAACCAAAATCTTCAAAGTTATTTGGGCACCAATGAAGACAAAAAATACTTTGATGAACGAGAAGAAGTGATGAAACCTGTACAGTCAGGCGAAAACTTCTAGATCCGATGCCTGATTAATCAAGATTACTTGATGGCCGTCTTCTTTTCGGCAACGCACAATGCCGGCAGCGAACCATACGTATCTTATCTTCCCGGCAGCTCTCTTCTGCCGGACTAGCCAGTAGAGGTTCCTGTTTGTTGGGGTCATCTCCTCGCCGAGATAAATTCAGTGGAAGTCGTTTTCCTGCCACCCGATATCACGCGTCGAGAAGTCCCTCTTCACTTTCCTTCTCGCTATCAGGTCGTCCCTCACTGACTGCCTGACGAAATGTGCTATTACCGAAGGCGGTCGCGGGTCATCCTTCTTGCTTCTGCGGCACTGCACCACATCCACATCCCCCACTCCGAGCTTAATGCCCAGCCCCGCGGCTATACTGGTCACCAGAGCCGTGGGCGTCTCGCCTTCTCGCACTGGTATCCCACGGATCTCCAGCGATCTACTTAATTGACCCTGTTCTGTTTTGTTCAGGCGGATCTCTAAATCGCCCACTCGAGCTTTGAGGGCTTTATTTTCCAAAATGATCTCCTCAAAATGTTTGGCTTGGCCCTCGAGATGTTTTCCTAATTTCGATAACCTCTCATTCAGTTCAAAGCTGAGGTCTCCATATTTATCGAGGGCTGTATTCATATCCCTTATTTCCCCACTAACATGACTATCCAGTCTATTAACTGCTGCTAATATTTCTGATACAGGCGGTTCATTGTTTAAATTTTGTTTCTTTGTTTGATCGCAATTTAGGAACATCAATACTTTTTTTGTACTTCTCTGAGCTTCTATCTCTTTGTCTGTGAGATTAAAACACTTGCCGTGATAAATAACTTTGCACTTGGTACAACATAAATTGTATTTATCTTCACGGGCAATAGCGTTATTACAAATCGTGCACTGGACCATTTTTAATAATAAAAAATAACTTACAGTTTAGGTCAAGTGAAGTCTCATACATGCCGTCTCCAAGATTTAAGTTAAAGGACTGTGATCACCACTACGGCGAGGGGAACATGGTGTTCGAATCGAAAACGGCAGGTTTTGGGATTCTTTCCTTCCTCTGTATACATATATTTTGTCTTATTCTCATTAATTTGGATCCCCATCTTAGCTGTAACGTTTTGCAATTCATGGAAGGCACCTTAGAGAGCTTCAAAGGACCGTGCAACAATATCAATGTCGCCAGCATAGCCTAACAGTTGCACCATATTTGTAAATATTGTACCCCTAGTCTGAATGCCGGAGTCCCTCACCACCTTCTTCAGAGCCAAATTAAATAATAAACATGCCAAAGTATCACCTTGTCTTAGTCCTTTATTGGTGGGAAACTCCAAGGAGCATTCCGAATGAATGCGTACTCTGCACTGCACGTCTGGCATTGTCATTTTAACCAGACAAATTAGTTTAGAGGGAATGTTTAGTTCTCTCATTGCTTCGTACAGCTTGTGCCTCCTTGTGGTATCGTAGGCACTCTTGAAGTCAATAAACAGATGATGAGTGGACATTTTATACACAGGACTTCTTTCTAGAATCGTTCGAAGTGTGAATATTTGATCTACCCTTTCGAAAACCAGATTGTTATTTTCTAATTTGACAATCAGCAAATGGGGCAAGTCGTAGAAAATGTTGTAGAGTATCTTATATGCGCACTGCTGTAACGAAATCATTCAGTAGTTGGCGCATTCCAATTGTTCTTCTTTCTTGTGTACAGGACATATGACCACATATTTCCATTAAAGAAGTATTCTTTCCTGAGTCCAGATGAACAATATCAGATTATAAATGAGCTTATGTAGCTCTCCGCCACCATCTTTAAATAATTGAGGTGGTAGTCCGTCACCTTCTGGCGGCTTATGATTTTTTCATTCTCCTTTCTGCATGTTTGAAGGCGCGTCTTAAAAGAGATCCTTCACTTATTAACTTTTTGGAAAACATTCTATTTCTATTAGTATTTCTTAGGGTGTTCACTGCTTTAAGCTGTTTATTCTCCCATTCTCGCTTTTTCTTTCTATAGAGTCTATTCTCAGCTTGTCTTTCCATTCTATATTTTGTTGTTGCCTGGCTTGTATACAACATCTGTACCATCAGTCAATAGGATATGTTTTTTTGCTTCAGTTACTCTCCTAAATTCTTCATCGAACCACGGTTATTTCCTTTCGGGATCTTTAAATCCAGGCGTAGCCCCTACTGTATCTTGGTTATGTTTGTTTACAGACCATTCCATGTATCCTGAATATTATTCAAATTGATCGTGCGTAATTCATCGCTGAGTGAGCGTATCAGCTTCTTTCAGTTTCATTATATTCCATTTCTTTTGTGCAGCTAATTTGCACATCATTGCACTAGAGATTCTCGCCCTAATGCGAGAAATGATCAAATAGTGGTAAGAATTAACGTCTCTATAGTCTCCATGGTGGACATGAGAGCTGACAGAATGCAAGAAGGAGTATCACAAGTCCAGGCATAGATACCAAAAGCGTTGGGTGGAAGGAAGGAAAGCAGCACTCCGGGAGGAATGCTGAGGCAAGTATAGGATATATAAGACCGGAGTGCGACGCCAGAAGAAAGATTCCTGGGATGAGTTCATAAGAACTTAAAGTGAGAAGAATCCCTGGGGAATAGCGTACAGGGTTACGATGGATAAAGTTAAACCCGTACACTTAATGGCGGCAATAAGATCAGCAGTTCCATCAGCAGCCAACCTGGTGGAAACAGTTGGAAGGTACTTGGACCAGACCTACCCCAGCGAAGATCCGTCCCATGACAATGAAGAGGATAAGGCCCTGAGGCAGACTATGGAGTATTCCCCTGGCACGGAGTTCATTTCACCATGGGTTGTGTAGGACCTGCGGATGGCGATAGACAGACAGAGGGTAGGAAAAGTTCCGGAACTGGACGCCATCGATGCGGCGATCTTAAAGAGGAGTGTCCTCCTATATTGACGAAGAATAGCTTGCGATAATGAATGAATGCTTAGATAGGGGGCACTTTCCAACACAATAGAAGGTCGCCGACTTGAGGCTGCTATACAAGAGGGGAGGCAAGAACAAGGATCTAGTTAAGTCCTATAGATCCACATGCCTTCTCCCTGTAATGAGCAAGGTCCTGGAGCACCTCATTCTAAAAAGCCTGGCGCTAGTCCTGCGGGCAGCGAGTCACCCGAGGCAGTAAGGACCCACGAAGGGGCGCGGTGCCTGAGAGGCTCTGATGAGATTACGCAGGGAGGTTGATGACAAGGCTGGGAAATATGTCATGATGGTCCTCTTTAACATATACTGCGTCTTCGACGGCGTATGGTGGCCCTATGTACTCCAGCAACACCAAAAGTTCGACGCCCCTAGTACCTTATACTGCTTCATTAGAAGGTACCTCAGCGATACGAAAGCCAGGATCCGGGGACTTTCGATGAGGTAGAGAGGAAAATAGAATGAGGATGTCCAAAGGGCTCAGTCCTGGGCGCGGCCCTGTGGAAGTTAGTATTTCACCAGTTGCTGGGAGAGCTGGAGGAAGCGGGCTTCGGTGGCATTGCCTACGTAGGGGTTTCCTTGCCACGGCCTACGTCGACGACCTGGCGGTCATCGTGGCTGAGAACAGCAGAATCCAAAATAATTGTAAAATAAATGATGATTAATACAGTGTTGATTATTGGCAGCAGTAGGCATACGAGAACCAAACGTATTAACCCAGTGCTGCCAAAACTCAGTATGGCAAGAATGCCAGGTAGTGCGAAAAAAAAGAAAGAAAAAGAAGAAGAATACAGTAAATATCAACACTACTCACTGTGGTGTTAGTCCATTGTTGTTGCTGTTGTTTTCATGACAGCCTTAGTAGTTTTTTAAAACTAAAACTGAGTACTTATTATATTAAAAAATAGACGAACTGTGGGTCACGAGATGAAATGTGATTATTCAAATCAGGCGCTTGCGCAGAACTCAATTAAATATATATATATATATATCTTGGAATGAGTGTGACAAGTAATTTTTTTCTTTTTATTATCCTTTTAATGGATTTTTATTTATTTTTTTAAATGTATTTTATATTTTTGTTATTATTTTATTATATATATTTTTTCTTAGATGTTTTCTTCTTATTTATTTTTTCTCAATTTGTATATAATATTATGAATTTATACATAAAGCAAGCCCAATGCGCTTCATTGTGGCAGTTTGCATTATTATTATTCTCTGGCCTGAGACGCCCAGGTGTGTACATCGGTGTAATTCGTTCATATAATAGACTCAGTTTACGTTAATTTAATTTTCAGTTCAGCTAAGTTCAGTTTTTTTTTCTTCTCTTTTTTAAAACACTATTATTAATCACGCTATTAAGTGTCGGATCTTCACAATAATCGGAGTAAAGAAAACGCAGCGAGATTGATAGAGTTCTGGGAGCAACGAGCTGGCAGGCGTCTACTAATCCTAACAGCATTAGACCAGCATTAGACGTTGTTTACTACCGTCAACAGTCCTGGTATTTATTTATATTTTAATTGCGAAGTAATTCTCATTAATAAATTTAAAAAATGGTGCAGTGTAATATTTGCAACAACTCTATCGTACGCGAAGATAAGAACAATATACACTGCGTTAAGTGTAAAATAATTTTTCATGGTAGGTGCGTCAACCTTAATGATAAAGACACCGAAGCATTAAAAATAATTAAAAAAACATGGGTTTGCTCTAACTGCGAACAGGTGAAAAAACAAAATACCGAGCCGTCCCCCTCAGAAATACTTGCGGCAGTAAATCGTTTAGACGCTACCGTGAACGAAGATATAAAAAACATGAAAACAGCACTAGATAAATACGGAGAGCTCAGTTTTGAACTAAACGAAAGACTGACGAAGATTGAAAAACATCTGGAAGGTCAAGCTAAAAAGTTTGAGGAGATACTATTAGAAAACAAAGCACTCAAATCCCGAGTGGGCGAATTAGAGGTTCGCTTGAATAACGCAGAGCAAGGACTATTGGGTAGATCACTGGAGATCCGCGGTATACCGGAGCGACCGGGCGAAACGCCCGCTGCTTTGGTGACCAGTATAGGAGCAAGCTTGGGAATCAGGCTTAGTGTGGAGGACCTGGACAACGTACATCGCCGCAGAAGCCGAAAAGATGACTCGCGACCACCGCCTGTTATCGCACGCTTTGTCAGGCAATCAATTAGAGATGATCTAATTACGAAAAGGAAAGTGAAGAGGGATTTCTCCACGCGGGATATCGGTTGGCAGGAAAATGACTGCCACCGAATTTATCTGGGTGAAGAGATGACTCGCACAAACAGACACCTCTATTGGCTAGCCCGGCAGAAGAGAGCGGCGGGAAAAATCAAATATACGTGGTTTGCTTCCGGAAAGGTGCGGTGTCGAAAAGAGGACGGACATAGAGTCATCCTGATAGAACAGGCCTCGGATCTAGATGTATTTGACTGACTACCTAGAAGCCGTCAACCCCTTAGCCTCATTAAAATAGTCTTACTTCTTCTCTTAGTGCTATCTCTACACCGTCACTCATCAATCTATTTATTTTCAAGTACATTCTCTTTATTTATTTTTAATGTTAATATTACTTTTTCTTCACTTAGTTTCATGTACGATAATCGCTTTTCTGTACTTTCTACTCGTTTTGTCTTCTCGCTACCAAACACTGACTGTTTCTCTCCAAATCCACTGTATGTCTAGTTCCCTAATCACATGTCAAGTTAACTCTCAATCACTTTCTGCCCATTATGACGAATTCCTGCAATACTTTACCCAAAACTTTTATCATATCATAGCAATATCCGAAACCTGGCTCAAACCTTATATTCCATCATCTTCAGTCTCCTTGCCTGATTACATCCTGCTCCGTCATGACCGGGTAAACCGGACTGGCGGTGGAGTAGCCATGTTTGTCCACAATAGCCTAAAGACCCGAATCCTCGATTGCTCCCCATCTTCCGATCATCCTCATGTAGAATACCTCTTAGTAGAAATTCTCAGTAATATTTCTCCTATCCTTTACGCCGTGGTATATCGCCCTCCTCTCGTGCCATTTGACCCGTCCTTCGAATCAACTCTATTCAACTTCGTTCCCCTCTATCCCAGAATAATTATCTCCGGTGACCTCAATACCAATTTCCTCTCAAACTCCAATGACAAATCCTATTTAGAAAATCTGTTTTTCTCACTTCACCTATTCATCGTTCCTTTTTCCTCCACCCACCACACCACCAGATCTGACACTTGGCTAGACTACTACATCATCGACTCAGCACAAAACCTCCTCTCCGCCTCTCAATTGCCAGTATCCTTTCTTTCATCTCATGATCTGATACAAATAACGTATAATATCCGCACTCCTCCAATCCATCCTCGAACTATCACTTTCCGCCAACTGGATACCCTTACTCGAGAAAAAATATTACCTGATCTAGTAACATTGGATTTGAATGGAATATATCATTGCTCCTCTATCGACACCATGGTTGATATTCTCACCACCAATCTTCTCAATATACTCAATACCCACGCTCCTCTGAAAACCTCCACTTTCCGTCATCGTCCTGCTCCTTGGATGTGTCATGAAATTAAGGATCTGCAGAAGAGACGCGACGCTGCACGCAGACGCTTCAGACGGACTAGGCTTGCAGATGATTATCAAATATTCAGAGTGCTTCGTAACACGACACAGACAAGGATCCGACAAGCGAAAGCGAACTACTTTCACGAAGCCCTTTCCTCAGCTCCTGATATCAAATCAAAATGGCTTCTACTTCGTAAGCTTTCCCTCTGTGAACCTTCTAGATCCCCTTCCTCAGTTTTCCCAATATCACCTGATGACCTAAACTCCCACTTTATATCGGTTTCCACCTCTTCTTTACCATCCCCTTCCGGCTTTTCTCCAGAGGTACCTTTTAACGACAATAATTTTTATTTTTCCGACATTTCTCCCACAGACCTTATTACCGTTATAATGAAATCCCGTTCCAATTCCGTAGGCCCAGATGGCATTCCTATCAAACTAATAAAATTATGTCTCCCTGAAATCCTCCCAGCACTCCTTTTCATCTACAATTTCTCCCTGCAGAATTCAATATTCCCGACCTCTTGGAAAAAAGCCATTGTCCTTCCTTTAAACAAAAAGCCTAATCCATCCTCTCCCGAAGATTTCCGCCCAATATCAATCCTTTCCAATCTTTCTAAACCCCTAGAAAAGTTAGTGCAATCCCAAGTTTCCAACTACCTTGAACAATCCAACCAACTCGATCCTCTCCAATCTGGCTTCCGTCCTGGCTACTCTACACAATCTGCTCTGATTAAAATTACTAGTGATATCCAGACTGCAATAGATGACAAAAAACTAACCATACTTATACTGCTTGATTTCTCCAAAGCTTTCGATTCCATTATCCATTCCATCCTTTTCAACAAACTAAAATCATTATCCTTCTCCAATAGTTCCATCTCTTGGTTCCAGTCTTTCCTCTCACAACGAACCCAAGCAGTTTCCATACCTAATCAACCTCTATCTGCCTACCTTCCTTTATCCTCAGGAGTTGCACAGGGTTCAAGCATGTCTCCTCTTCTTTTCAGTTCTTATATTAATGACCTAAATGATTCAATTATCCATTGTTCCCACCACCTTTATGCCGACGATTCTCAAATCTATTTATCCTTTTCTCCCGCTGAGTTATTGGTGGCATTTGCCAAAATTCAAGAAGATTTAGATCGAATTAGTGCCTGGGCCAACTTAAATGGATTAAGGCTAAATGCTGCCAAAACTCAGGCCATTCTCATTGGTTCCAAGCCCCTTCTTAGATCCCACACCAACTTTCCCTCACTCTATCTAAACAACCACCCCATCACCTTCTATCCCTTTGTTAAAAATTTAGGCTTTCTCATAGATCAAACCCTTTCCTGGAATCACCATATCTCTCATATATCCCGCCGTGCAATTTCTACCCTCAAACTATTCCATCACTTCCGCCATCTTCTACCCCAAAATACCCGTAGACTCATAGTTTCCTCTCTCATCTTTCCCCACTTTGACTACAGCTGTGTGGTGTACGATGGCCTCTCGGTGGAACTGCGTGATAGACTCAAAAGACTTATGAATTGCTTCGTAAGATTTGTAATTGGAACCCCGAGACGCTCCCGTGTCTCCCACCACTACACTGAGTTAGGGTGGCTCTTCCCCTCCTTAAGAAGACAATATTTCCTTGGCACTTTCCTTTATCAAATCATTACCGATCATCGTCCTTCTTATGCCTACAACCTTCTCCAATTTAAGTCCTCAATCCATTCACTCACTACAAGATCCCGACCCTCTGACCTATACATCCCTTCTCATAGATCTGCCTCATTCCAAAATTCCTTTATAGCCCGCTCTGTCAACTTTTGGAATTCCCTCCCGATCAAAATTCGACATGCCCCTTCCCTGTATACATTCAAAAACCTCCTATTCCAATTCCTGTTCCAAAAACAGTCTGATACCAGCTAAATATTGATATTATATATGTATTGTGTGGCAATCACATAATCATAACACTTGGTAAGAGATAGTACATGCATTTCCTACTATCGACGTAGGAATTTCAATACATACATTTTTTTTTTTTTTTATTCAATTATAAGTAACTGTTTATTTTTATATATATATTCAAGTAAAGTTTTCTTTTTTTTTTTTATGAAATGAACTCATTGTATCTCTTTCTCGTTCTTCATTTCTCAAAGTGTATGTTTATGTTGTTCAACCCTTAAATATAATTTTGTTCATAGTTCAAGTGATTCGTTCATAGTTTTAATTGTTTTGTTCGTAATTTTAAATGCTCTGTACATAGTTTTACCTGTTTGTATATAGCTTGTGCACCTAAGGTTTTCTTTACTTTTTATTTTATTTTATCAATTTTATTTATTGTTTCAACGTTCAGGCCAGTAATATTCTATTATTTTGTACATTTTTGTTATTCTGAAGGGACTTAGTCCCAGAATAAAGTTTTTTTTTCTATTCTATTCTATTCTATGATCTTTTCGTATTCTTTTCTTTGATATTTAATGTTTATTTTTTTTTTCTTATAAATCTAATTTCTTGTTCATAATTTTCATTTCCTTTAACTGATATTTAAGCCAATAGAAATAGGTATTCATGAATGACAGTTATGTTTTCTTCTGTACGTCCCAGTTATATTAGAGGGTAGAATGAGAGTAATCAATTTCTAGAAGTGCCTACTTTGGGTGATGAGATTTTTGCCACTCTCATGTGAAAGACAAAGAAGGCCTCAAAGAGATCCCAGCGATTCTCTCCCAGTCGCATCACTGATTGGATGTCAACCTTTTATTCAACTTTCGTAGGGATTATATAGATGGTTGGAGCTACACAGGGATTGTTCCAAGGGATTAAGATGAGGGATAAGTTTTTGATAGAAGTTTGAGAATCTGGATGGAATTAGGTTAAGGACAAATGGGATGTTGAGATCATGATGAAGGGTTTTATTTGTGACGAAGTATGGATGATCGACCGATGCTCGAAGGACTTTGGATTGAAATTATTGGATGTGTTTGTTGTTCGAATATTTAGCTGTCCCCCAAAGTTCGAGTCCATAAATCCAGAGATGTCTTTGTAAGGCAGTTGTAGTTTGTTTTCAATTGAAAGATGTGAATTTCTGTTCAGCAGTCTATATAGCTGGCCATTAAGAAGGTTATATATAAAAGATAAACATTAGAAAAGTTACAGTAAAAACAAAAGCTTACAGTAAGTCTCTAAATTCACACTAAAACAAAATGGCGGCCGGGTACACACAGCTTCTTAGAGAGGAGTGGGGGTCGCGTGATTGAAAACAGGCGTTGGCTCGTGACGTCATACCAGGCGTAATCCTAGTAAGTATACCGGAAAAAAATGGCGGCCGGGCACAGTCAGCCTCTTAGAGAGGGGTGATGGAAAATGTGAGGATCGCATGATAAAAAAAGGGGCGTGGCCAATGGTCACACGACTGATCAAGTGATAAAAAGGGGGCGTGGCTAGGTGGTTAAGATAGGTATGAGGTAAAAGGAGGAGTGGCCGAATGGTCACGTGACTGACAACGTGGTGGTTAGGGCTTGCTGGGGGGGGGGGCTGGCCACGTGGTGGTTAAGGCTGGCTGGAGAGCTGGCCACGTGGTAGTTACGGTTAGGAGGAGGAGATGGAGCAATGGGTGTCCCAGCTCCCGTAGTTTCTATCTACTGCTACACTTTATCATTAAATTGTCATTTGACTTCATTGTGACCGTCTCCAATCGGACGTCACGATTGTAAACTAACATCCCTGAAATATGAACACCGAAATCCAAAACCTAAAAAAGTGTATGTTGCTTAAACTGGATAGTAATATATTTTTAGTTAGAGACTCGGTGCCTAAACAACAACTTCCGATTCCTCCAAGTATACTAATTCCTCCGTTGGAAAAAGTATACTTCCCTTCCCTTATGGAGCCAATCGCTAACCAGCGAATCTGTAGCAGTTCCTCGATATCTAAATTGTAACCGTTGAATACGTTTGTGAACGATTTTAACCCTCCTGCTGTTTAAATTTATTTTTCTTTTCTCGCTATTCCTAATTTTCAATTTGTGCCATTCCCTTTAGTAGTCGGGGAAAAAAAAAAAGTTAAATTAGGTGTGAAGAGATCAATTTTAACATAACTGAGGACATAATTGATAGATTTTATTTATAACAAAAATATTGTTTGTTTATAAAATTAATTTTACCCCCTCCCCTAAAAGTGAGGTTATGTAAAACCTTTTTGTCGTCAAACCCTTATACACGGTGGGCCAGACCCCCTTACCGTGCACCCCCCCCACATCCCTATAAATTGCATATCGTTGTGTTCTTTGTTACAATTTATTAAAAAAAAGCCAATGTTCCCACAAAAAAAAGTGAACGCACTGCCCCAAAATGGCGTCCAAAGATGGCGGATTGACGACTTTGACTTTAGTTAGTTTTTTGGTCACTGAGAATCAGCATTTAACTTAATTTCCTCATAGTTGGTCTTTTATTAAAGCTGAATAGTCATAAAATAATAAAACATGAAGAAATATTAAAAAATAATTGGCTTAGGCTACGAAAAACACCAGTAAAGTCAAATATTTTTTCAAAAATTTTTTCAAGTTACAAATCAAGCGTCGTTTGTAATTAAACGGCCTACAATAACGAAAA
>CAKMRH010000076.1:0-11000 GCA_928085145.1 Nezara viridula | reverse complement strand
CAGTCGCGAGGAGGGGGTGGCCGAAGCGAGGATATAGGCAAGGAGGATAAGATAATGGAGTCTATGGTATATAGTACAAAGGGTTATTGCGACTAATTAACTTAACTTTAGCTCAGGAGGGGCAGTCTCTAAGTGGGGGGTTGGATATCACAGAGGAGGGTAAGATAATGGAGTCTATGCAATCGAATAAGCTGCCTCATAGCTAATACTGGTCGGTTGAGTTTGTGTCCAAAGCGTACATTTTAATATTCTCGAGACTAGAAACAATCCTTCGAATCCAGACTAGGCAGATTGTAATTTATTTCACGATGGACACATAGAATGAATTTTGAAACCTCACCACTTGGGTTAGAATTCGGTTGTACCTCTTGAACAACCCTCTCGCTCTCTTCCGTATGAAAGAAATTACGATGAATTTCTCCGGTCAAATTATATGATTCTTTTTTAGGAAATTTAAAGATTACTATTAGCTGTAAAGATAACCTTTTTTGAGGAATTGAACACTATTTTCTTTTTAAAAAGTTTTATAATTATTAAATTTCTATTTGGTATCGATAATATGCTGCTACCACTGCATAATGATTAATGCAGCTATCACGATAGAAGGAGGTGCCGTGGTTAATGCCTCTACTCTTCTCATCAGCTATCTATGTATTCTATCAAGAAACAACAATTTTACTGGTTATTAACATTGTTTTTAAAAGGTTTGAATAATGATTATTAGATTAAAAAATATAAATATAAAAAATCTAACAAAAAACATTTTCTTAGCATCTTTTTATTACTAGTTGGCCCGTTCGTCTAATACGCAGAAAAATTTGTTTACTGAAAAAATAACAAAACAATATGGAATTAAGTAGTTCGTATGTATTATATAAGGAAGGAATGAATATTTTTTCCTTTTTCAATTACAATGTTCCATTAAACATAATAGACCAAAATATTTGTACAAATTGCTTTTGTAAAAAGGACCTATTTTTGAACACTGACTAGAAAGATGATAAAAGTAATAAAGGGAAAATAATTTCCCGATCATGAGATTTTCTAAATTATGAAAAAAAAATAAAACGTAAGAACAACCAAATGTCTTTAAGAAATAATAAAATTAATATATCAGCCAGGGAAAATAGTGTATCTTTAAACAAAGACATTATTAAGTATACCAAAACTAATGGACTGTATCTTTGTTAATAATTGTCCGATTTTTTTTTTTTTTTTTTGTAGGCAATTCAGTAATCTTTCTAATTATCATTGGTACAATCAAGAAATAAAAAATGCATACCTTTTAAGTTATTCACAAATAAAGTTTCTTTTCCTCCATAACTTTTACCCCAGAAATTTCGGGAGGATAGAACTATTTTTCGCATGTGAAGGAGAAGAATATCTTCAAAATGAATTGTCAATCATTGGATTTGATGAAGAATTGACGAAGTTATGGCTTACCGACAAAAAGACACTTTCAGAAATAATATATAGGATTTTACATAACCACTTCTCGTTATAAAAAAATAATATTTTTAATATTTTATTTTAATTTATTTATTCAGGAATATAACAATCTGTCAGGTGAACAATAATTATAGTGAGATATAGACCGTATAGACAGAAAACATAAAGTAAACAAAACAAAAATAATAATAGGAGGATAAAAGGATAAAATAATAACAAGTACAATAATGAGAAAAATGCATACTTTTTGAGTTATTCGCAAATAAAGTTTCTTTTCCATCATAACTTTTTTTCCAGAATTTTCGGGGCGATGGGCCACTATTACTTTCACTTACGTATATATGTAATATATAGTAAGGGTAAGTATTGCGATCGTGTTTTCGTATGTGAAGGAGAAGAATATCTTCAAAATGAGTGGTCAATCATTGGATTTGATGAAGAATTGACGAAGTTATGGCTTACCGACAAAAAAACACCTTTTAGAAATAATATATAGGATTGTTAATTTTATATTATTATATAATTTTATCTCATCTACCTATTTCTTCTCTCATTTACATACTTTTATATATATAATTTTTCTAATGTAATTTTTTTATTTTTAGACCTACATGGGACGAAACGTCGGTAAACTTTAAAAAATTAATATTCTTATTACATATCCCTACCATTTTTCATCCTTATAAATCCAACAATCGACTATATATAACTTGAGTAATCATAAGTATTTTGCTATTGTAAAATGAATTTATTTAGAGATGTTAATTATATAATATTTAATGTAAATCCAAATCTATATAATTTGAATTTTTATAGTAGAAACGGGTTTTCTTACTCTTTAAATTATCAAAGCACGAAAACCATTTTAGATATCTACGCTATTTTCGATTTACCTTTTTTTATATACATACTTTGATATAAATATAGCGATTACGCATTTGAACATAAGAAAGAAAAAATAATGGAGTAAACGGCCAATTTACAAAGAACTTACGAAGACTGGATCGCTAACTGTTAACATTAGTACAGTTAGGTACCAGAGAACGGTTCATTCACGAACTGTTTCATGGTAATTTACAACTTTTGACTTTGTACGGTACCTCTCGATTGAATAGCGTACCGCAACCTGGAACCTATTTTCGATTGAAAGAAATAGCTTGCAGTTATATCATTCATGTGGCTAGGAATGATAGCAGCTGTTTGACAACAAAGGATTCGAGTTATCTACAACAGAATTATTATTTCCTAAATAACTTCTGATGGGAAGATAAGGCGTTTATGAATAAACAGTAGTATTGTAAAAGCATAAAGGTAAACAAAAAAAAATATGAATTTATATTTGAAACAAAATTTATTTTTATTTTTTAATAATGTATTCCCACTAATTATCTTTAATAATTTTTCATCCACTTCATTATTTCTAAAACGTTAGTACAGTGTAAATAGGACACAAATAGAGTTCAAGAAGTAGGACATATTCTGTATCTATGGGCGAGTTCCTAATCTCAGCGCTGAATCAAATGAAGGAATACTTCAATCAATTTGATCTAGCGCTGAAGGACAGCGATTAAACTGATTATAGAAACAAACAGCTGGATTCTAGCTGAAGGTTACAAATTATATTGATACCAAAAAATGATAAGAAAATTCCTATTTGCTGAATAATTTTATTTTATTATAGATTAATGAAGTAACATCCAGAGAATCAATCGACCCCAAAGTTGATGAAACCGCTGAACTATCGGTGATTCAATCATGCGATGAATTCCATTGATGAGTTTAGGGACGATCTGAAGGATCTGATACATTGATTTACGTTCATTTTTTAAACTTTGCTCAATGATTAACGATTAAATCAAAAACTTAAACAAAATATACACTACAAAAGAAAATAGAAGTGAAGAATATACTTTCAAAAACATATAATCAACTTCTGAAAACATATAATAAAAAAATTATTATATATACATCTGATGTAGGTAAAATATTTAGCACATAAGATAAGTAAAAAGTTCAACTCAGATACCTTAGATAATGAAATATTGGAGAAATAATCTATTTCAAATGTCTGAGAAAAAAATGTATTTTACTTTAAACATATTTTAAACAATTGACAAATGTTTAATGTACAGTGAGATAGATGTTAAAGAATTTGAATGAGAAGATGTTTTATTGCATAAATGAGATATCAACTACCAGGTAAATTAAAACTTCATATAAATCGAAATATTCTTGATAACATATTTGAAATAATTTTTATGTTGCCTATAACAGAATATTTTTTTTTTTTTTAAGATTGGTCAGAAAACAGAAACGGCAGAATAAACAAAAAAATTAAATAAAAAATTTCCAATGGAAGAGGACGATCGTAAATATAGGTAAGACTGTGTTTTTCATTTATTTATTTTATTTTTTATTGTATATACTTTTTGATTATTATTTTTGTTTTGTTTATTTTATATTTTCTGTATAATGTTGTGAATGTGTTCATATATCACTATAATTATTGACAGATTGTTATATTTCTGAATAAATAAATTAAAATAAAATATTAAAAATATTATTTTTTTATAACGAGAAGTGGTTATGTAAAATCCTATATATTATTTATGAAAGTATCTTTTTGTCGGTACGCCATAACTTCGTCAATTGTTCATCAAATCCAATGATTGACAATTCATTTTGAAGATATTCTTCTCTTTCACATGCGAAAAATAGTTTCATGCCCTCGAAATTTCTGGGGTGAAAGTTATGGAGGAAAAGAAACTTTATTTGCGAATAACTTAAAAAGTATGCATTTTTTATTTATGGATTGTACCAATGATAATTAGAAAGATTACTAAATTATCTACAAAACAAAACAAAATTGGACAATTATTAACAAAGATACAGTCTTTGGTATACTTAATAATGCCTTCCAGTTTAAAGATATTCCATTCAGGAGTAGAATAGTCTAATACTTTATTATTTTTTAAAGACATTTGGTTGTTCTTACATTTTATTTTTTTTTATAATTTAGAATATCCTATGATCGGGGTATTGTCTTTATTACTTTTATTATCTTTCCACTCAGCGTTTAAAAATAGGTCCTAGCAAAGCAATTTGTATAAAGATTTTGGTCTATTATGTTGAATGGATTATTGTAATCGACCGAGGAAAAAATATAGATTCCTTTCTTACATAATAAATAGGAACTACTTATTTCCATATTGTTTTGCTATTTCTTCACTGAACAAAATTTTATAGTTTTTATATAATGCTCAATTGTTGACAAGGCAATTGATTAATTAATTTGTTGAATTATTAGGGAATGGCATGCCGCCATCAGTGTGTGCCGTTGAAGAGACTAATGCAACATTTGTGACGTTGAAGATAAAAAGACGACAAGTAATTAATACTGTTGAAAAGTAGGTTATCGTTCCCCGGGCACTTTTTCACGCGTTTCCAAATAGATAATTATCAGCTCCGATGCCAGTCGGTTCAAAAGAATAAATAGAGATTCACATTTATCTTTTATTAAAATTCAAGTTTGTGATTCGATAGATTATATTGTAAACATATTGATAACAATCCATTCTCCGTAGTTGATTAATTATTTTTATTGTAGAGTGGTTAAATAAGGAAATTTTTTTTTTTTTTTTTTATCTTTAAACAAAATTTTAGGAAAATTCCAATACACAAAAAATGTCAATCCTTTAATATAACAATAAATAACAAACAAGTCTATTTTTCGCACATCCTTTCAAAATAAAAAACATCTATTAATTAAGTCAGTATAGATTTCACAACATTTATATTGCTTGAATAATTATTAGTCCGTGGTACATCGGCCTAAAACTTTGTAAATAGCTTCATCTCATCGTAACCTTCAACTATTTTATTTACTGAAATTCCCGGAATTGGGGCGTTTTCTATCTGGAGATTGACAAACTTTGTATATTTAATTAGGTACTAAAAATTCTTAAATACTTCAGCTTTTGAATCGTAAGATGATTTGATCAGAAAATCGAGAAAAAAGGTGGCCTACGAAAATTGTGAACAAAAATAGCAAATAATCCAATATTTTTGTAAGCCACCCTTTTTATAGATTTTGTGATCACATTATCTTACAATGCAAGTGGAAAGCAAATACTTATTTACGAGTTTTCAGTACCTAATTAAATAGACAGAGTTTGCCGATCTTCTGATCCAAAACACCCCATTTCCAAGTGTTTTATAATTCGATAACAAGGGGTCTGTACCATGGACTATATCTATATTTTAAGCTGTATAATATATTATTTGAGAATAAATTCTATCGAAAAAGTCTCTTTTGAAGAACTATACTGTCAAGTAAACGCACTTTTTTTTTTTCTGTAAGACTTTTCAAAGGAGATTTTATTTTTCCTAAAGTTGAGGTAGAATTTATTAAAACCGATAGAAGGATTCTCAGCGAATCAACGCTTAGTATTCCAGAAAATTTATAGTATAAATATAATCTCTCTTTCGATAAGTTCGATGCCTACCACATTTCACAGCCACTACATTTTTATTAATTATATATATATATATATATATATATATATATATATATATATATATATCAATTTTAATTGTTAAATAGAATTTCATAAAATTTATAGTAGTCTATTTGTACAAATTTTCTCCAACTTAAGGCTAAATCGAAACAGATTATTTAAAAATATAAACACATTAAATAAAATAGGACTGTTTATCGGAAGCGAAAGTATTTTTTTTTTTAGAAATATTGGATAAAATTTGATAAAAATGAATATTAGTCAATCATTTTTCACTAATTTTGAACCAAAACAGATTTTAATTTTTTGATATATTGGCTTGTCTAAAACAATAAATTCACGCCTGCGTAGTTGATGAAAATTTATTAAATTGATACGGGACCATATATCTTAAAATAATAAAATTTTAAAGAAAATCGATCCCCCTTTTTTTTAACCTGCCGCTTCAATATAATGAATGCTTCCCTAGTTTCGGTAGTAAGGAAGAAAAACTACATACTTACAAGCCGTCGTATTAAGTCGAACTGATAACGACATAATAAAAAAAAATTACTACCAAACGGGAATAATATACAACTCCAAAGCTGTTTACGTATCTAAATATAGAGTTTTTAGTCTGTCAATAAATAATTTAATTTCATTAACTATATTTTAATTCGTTTAAGAATATTACATTACTCCATTTTAGGTCAATAGACAATAGTCCCCACTGGTTTTTATTCAAACTGTATAAATATAAAGAAAAATAATATATTTTAATATACGAAAAAAGTAAATAAATACTAAAATATGCTAAATCGTGATAATGAGAACTCACACATTTGATGTTTATCCTTGTCCCTAATACAGTCATGTATACATACACTCGTGCCCCTGATACACTCCCAGTATAACTGATATTAAGGAAATATTTGTGTTTGTATAAACAATAAATTATCAAATAAACCTGTTGATGGAACACACTCAATTGGTGGAACTATAAGCTTATAACGACTATGTTAAAGTAACTGATTATACAACAAGTAACTGCTTGTACCGCTGTAAAATATCCTTTAGAATTAACGGTTAAGCAATCAGGCCCAGCTATCCGTGAAGTTATAAATCTTAAGGACACCTTAAGCACTACCGAGATAATTCAAAGGGTCTTATACGTTATGTTTATATATATATATATATATATATATATATATATATATATATATATATATATAAAGTTGGATTTAAAATTAGAAAGATGGTACATTTGATTAATTACGACATTTTAATGAAATCGTCAATAGAATTATGTGTCTCATTTATTTGGTAATTCCTTAATTCTATTGGTAATGCCGGCGACGCATTTTATTTTTATTTGATTTTGCTACGAATTTCTGTATTTTATTTAATTTTAACTAAGTTACATTTCCTTGGTTTATTACAGTTTTTGCCTTTGTATAGATGTATATTTTTTTATTTTTATTTATTTATTTATTTATTTATTGTATTGTATATATGGTATGAATGTGCCTCACTCAGCCTTAATACTCAGTGCCCCTAAATGTGGCAAAATGTATTATTTCTCAATAAAAAGCTATAAAAAAATATATATATATTATAAAATAGACAAGTTTATCACTTGTCTAATAAAAGAATTTCTTTATTTCTCAACTGTTGATTATTTTTTTTTTTTTATAATATATTTATTTTTTAATATTCAGAAGGTTGAGCGTCTACTTGTTCTTTGAGTATGGTAGGTATTATTATAAATATAAACTAATTTATACTGTTCATTTAAAAAATATTTAAGTAAAGGAATATTATTTGATAAATTACGAGTAAATAAATACTTTTATACTTTCCTATTTTTTTTTTTAAACGAAGGAAGAATTGAAGGTATTTACAACGTGGGAACAAACCCATAAAATAAGAAAAAAAAATAGCAGGTTTTAAATGGGTTCGGGTTTACAATTTCTTCTGGTTCAGGTATCCTTAATGGAAATTTAAATTAAAAAAATATAATTTCATATTATGGTTTCAAAAGTAAAAAAAAAAAAATGTACTGAGGTGTAGAATAAAAAATTGGATTTGAGAAAAAAATAAATTTATTAAATTTTTGTATTATATAGTAAATTAATTTATCAGTAAGTATAGCTATTAAAATATGAATTTATTTAATTATCTTATTTTTTTTTACTATAGTATCTAAAATATATAACACCAGTTTTGAAAAATAAAGAGAGGAATATTACTTAGATTAAACTTATTATAATTTTATATAGGCATGACTGTATGCTTTTTAATTTACTTATCTTTAGGTTATTTTATTTTTTTTATTGTACATAATTTTTTATTATTATTTTACTTTTGTTAATTCTATATTTTCTGTATATATGGTGTGAATGTGTTCATATATAACTATAATCTATTGTTCACGTGACAGATTGTTAAAATTCTAAATAAATAAATAAAAATATTATAATTTTCATTGTTCAGAAAACGAATGAGTTATCTAACTAATAATTCTTTATTAACTTATACTAACGATTAAAAAATATATGCATGTATGTAAACCGATACTACGATACTTGTTTTCAACTATATCTTCAGGCTATTTTATTTTCTAAATACGAAATTCTAAAATGGGAGACGCGATGTTCCGAGAAATGTATCAAAAATAAATAAATAAATACATATATATATTATTGGAGGAGCTCGTCGAGACGAGATAGTACCTGTCTAATAATACCTTGAGTGTAAGTGGGTCATGGCTCTAAGGCGCATGCGTCCCCGCTCATGGTTCATTGACACACTCACTTGCTCCCGGGCTATAGGCCATTTTTATTTTATTTTATTTTTTTAACAATTCTTTTCTTTTCATTCCTTATTTTTTGCTTCTCTTCCGCAAACTCGTTTCGTAATATCTTTTATACTAACTTGTTTTATACTTCATGTTTTTTTTGTTTTTTTTTATACAACAGAAACTATAAGAAGATAAATAATAAAATAATTTTTGACCATCAAATAAATTTTACGAAATAATGAGACACACAGAAAAAATAGTTAGTAACCTAAATATTTTTCTATTTTACATTAAAGATTCCTTTTTTTTTTAATTAAAGAAATAAATAATTAGTACTACATGAGACGGAATTATAAGAAGATAAAAAATAAAATAAATTTCAACCATCAAATAAATTTTACGAAATAATGAGACACACAGGAAAAATAGTTAATAACCTAAATATTTTTCTATTTTACATTAAAGATTCCTTTTTTATTTAATTCAAGAAATAAATAATTAGTACTACATGACACATAATCATTTATTTTTTAACTTATTAAATCTGATATTTTCCTCACACAAATAAAACGAAATTCTAAATTTGACTACTTCAAAATATGATAATCTTTCTCATTTTAAAAACTATAAACATGCTTACTAAAAATAAATAACACTAAAATATTTATTAATAAATAATATCATTAACATGATTTTAATATTAAATGTATTATTTTATTTTTTTTTAATTAGAGAATACGAAAATTACAATGGCACTAAAAATATTATTTTGACCACATCACTGATGTTAGAACCAGAGCTTGAAACAGAAAGAAAACTTTTATTTCAAAAAAGTTTCAGGCTATAGGCCATTTTTATTTTATTTTATTTTTTTAACAATTCTTTTCTTTTCATTCTTATTTTTTTCTTTTTTTTCTTCTCTTCCCCAAACTCGTTTCGTAATATCTTTTATACTAACTTGTTTTATACTACATGTTTTTTTTTTTTATCAACAGAAACTATAAGAAGATAAATAATAAAATAGTTTTCAACCAATCTATTGTCAATTAAATTTTACAAAATAATGAACACACAGAAAAAATAGTTAATAACCTAAATATATTTCTATTTTACATTAAAGATAGCTTTTTTTTTTAATTCAAGAAATAAATATGTAGTACTACATGAGACGGAATTATAAGAAGATAAATAATAAAATAATTTTCAACCATCAATTAAATTTTACAAAATAATGAAACACACAGAAAAAATAGTTAATAACCTAAATATTTTTCTATTTTACATTAAAGATTCCTTTTTTTTTTTTTAATTCAAGAAATAAATAATTAGTACTACATGAGACGGAATTATAAGAAGATAAATAATAAAATAATTTTCAACCGATCTATTGTCAATTAAATGTTACAAAATAGTGAGACACACAGGAAAAATAGTTAATAACCTAAATATTTTTCTATTTCACGCTAAAGATTCCTTTTTTTTTTTAATTCAAGAAATAAATAATTAGTACTACATGAGACGGAATTATAAGAAGATAAATAATAAAATAATTTTCAACTAATCTATTGTCAATTAAATTTTACAAAATAATGAGACACACAGAAAAAATAGTTAATAACCTAAATATTTTTCTATTTTACATTAAAGATTCCTTTTTTTTAAAAAAAGCAAAAAATAAATAATTAGTACTACATGATACAATTTTTTTTTTTTTAAGCTTATAAAATATGATATTTTCCTCATACAAATAAAACGGAATTCTAAATTTCACTACTTCAAAATGATAATCCGTCTCATTTTAAAAGCTATTAACATGCTAACTAACAATAAACAACACTGAAATATTCATTAATAAATAATAACATTTATATGATTTTAATATTATATGAATTATTTTAATAGTCATTAAATAGAGCATAAGAAACTTACAAGACCGTGACAATTTCGATGGTACTAAAAATATTATTTTGACTACATCACTGATGTTAAAATCAGAGCTTGGAAGAGAAAAAATAAAACTTTTATTTTAAAAAAGTTTCAGAATTACTATAAATTTAACTGTGGATAGTTTTTCATTAATTCCTTACCATTTTCAAGGAAAGGTTTTACAGAAATTTTATTTATTTATTTTTTTAAATGTATATAAAAAACCTGTCGATTTCGCTAAAATGACGGTCTAAAAAATGATTTTTATTAATAACTATTCAAACAAAAGACGCATTAGAATCATGTGTGATTCATTTAAAACCAATTAT
>CAKMRH010000075.1:0-133543 GCA_928085145.1 Nezara viridula | reverse complement strand
ATAAATCTTACATTTCTTTAATTTGAAAAAAATATTTTTTTTGGATAGCTAAGGAATTAGTAAATTAAAAACTTTGTAAATACCTAAGTAGGAAGGATTGTAATAATATTTTTTTTATGAATTACTGTGTTTATATTTATATTTATGTTTATATTTTATTACGTGTAAAAATAGTTGAGATTTATAGTCTATATCTTAAATAATTTCCAAATATGAATTTTTTATAAAAAATAGTAAGAAAAACATATGATTTCTACAAAGGAGCAGACAAGAAGCTTTCCTAACATATAATTTTTGGTGAAATTTACGTTAATGAACTTACTTCATTTTACTGAGTAACAAACGGAAAAAAAATAAGTCGACATGGAATTATTAATTTAAAAAATTATTATACTATTAAATATAAAAATATACAGAGATGCGATTTGTAGTATGAATCTCAAAAGATATGAGAACATGAATTTTCATTGTTTTAGAATAAAATAAGATTATTTTAAAAGTGAAGCCTAGAATCTCATCCTATTTAGATCTTTGTAAAATAATCATAATAAAAGTCTTACATTTCTTTAATTTGTATAAAATATTATTTGGAATAGCTAAGTGATTAGTAAATTTAAAAACTTTTGTGAATACCTAAGTAGGAGGGATTGCACCAATATTTTTTTATGAATTACTGTGTTTATATTTATATTTATGTTTATATTTAATTACGTGTAAAAATAGTTGAGATTTATAGTCTATATCTTAAATAATTTCCAAATATGAATTTTTATAAAAATAGTAAGAAAAACATATGATTTCTACAAAGGAGCAGACAAGAAGCTTTCCTAACATATAATTTTTGGTGAAAATTACGTTAATGAACTTCCTTCATTTTATTATATAACAAACGGAAAAAAAAAAAGTCAACCTGGAATTATAGATTTGAAAAATTATTATACTATATAAGAAAAAGATGCCCTCAAATGTATAAAAAAAATAAGCAGAGATGAGATTTGTTTTATGAATCTCAAAAGATATGAGAACATGAATTTTCATTGTTTTAGAATAAAATAAGATTATTTTAAAAGTGAAGCCTAGAATCTCATCCTATTTAGATCTTTGTAAAATAATCATAATAAAAGTCTTACATTTCTTTAATTTGTATAAAATATTATTTGGAATAGCTAAGTGATTAGTAAATTTAAAAACTTTTGTGAATACCTAAGTAGGAAGGATTGCAAAAATATTTCTTTATGAATTACTGCGTTTATATTTATAATTACGTTTATATTGTATTACGAGTAAAAATAGTTGAGATTTATAGTCTATATCTTAAATAATTTCCAAATATGAATTTTTATAAAAATAGTAAGAAAAACATATGATTTCTACAAAGGAGGAGACAAGAAGCTTTCCTAACTTATATTTTTTGGTGAAAATTACATTAATGAACGTCCTTCATTTTTATATAACAAACGGAAAAAAAATAAAGTCGACATGGAATTATAAATTTGAAATATTATTATACTATATAAGACAAAGATGCCCTCAAATGTATAAAAACAACAAACAGAGATGCGATCTGTAGTATGAATCTCAAAAGATATGAGAACATGAATTTTCATTGTTTTAGAATAAAATAAGATTATTTTAAAAGTGAAGCCTAGAATCTCATCTTTTTAGGTCTTTGTAAAATAATAATAATATAAATCTTACATTTCTTTAATTTGAAAAAAATATTTTTTTTGGATAGCTAAGGAATTAGTAAATTTAAAAACTTTTGTAAATACCTAAGTAGGAAGGATTGTAATAATATTTTTTTATGAATTACTGTGTTTATATTTATATTTATGTTTATATTTTATTACGTGTAAAAATAGTTGAGATTTATAGTCTATATCTTAAATAATTTCCAAATATGAATTTTTATAAAAATAGTAAGAAAAACATATGATTTCTACAAAGGAGGAGACAAGAAGCTTTCCTAACATATAATTTTTGGTGAAATTTACGTTAATGAACTTACTTCATTTTACTGAGTAACAAACGGAAAAAAAATAAAGTCGACATGGAATTATTAATTTAAAAAATTATTATACTATTAAATATAAAAATATACAGAGATGCGATTTGTAGTATAAATCTCAAAAGATATGAGAACATGAATTTTCATTGTTTTAGAATAAAATAAGATTATTTTAAAAGTGAAGCCTAGAATCTCATCCTATTTAGATCTTTGTAAAATAATCATAATAAAAGTCTTACATTTCTTTAATTTGTATAAAATATTATTTGGAATAGCTAAGTGATTAGTAAATTTAAAAACTTTTGTGAATACCTAAGTAGGAGGGATTGCACCAATATTTTTTTATGAATTACTGTGTTTATATTTATATTTATGTTTATATTTAATTACGTGTAAAAATAGTTGAGATTTATAGTCTATATCTTAAATAATTTCCAAATATGAATTTTTATAAAAATAGTAAAAAACATATGATTTCTACAAAGGAGGAGACAAGAAGCTTTCCTAACTTATATTTTTTGGTGAAAATTACATTAATGAACGTCCTTCATTTTACTATATAACAAACGGAAAAAAAATAAAGTCGACATAGAATTATAAATTTGAAAAATTATTATACTATATAAGACAAAGATGCCCTCAAATGTATAAAAAAATAAGCAGAGATGAAATTTGTTTTATGAATCTCAAAAGATATAAGGACATGAATTTTCATTGTTTTAGAATAAAATAAGATTATTTTAAAAGTGAAGCCTAGAATCTCATCCTATTTAGATCTTTGTAAAATAATCATAATAAAAGTCTTACATTTCTTTAATTTGTATAAAATATTATTTGGAATAGCTAAGTGATTAGTAAATTTAAAAACTTTTGTGAATACCTAAGTAGAAAGGATTGCACCAATATTTTTTTATGAATTACTGTGTTTATATTTATATTTATGTTTATATTTTATTACGAGTAAAAATAGTTAAGATTTATAGTCTGTATCTTAAATAATTTCCAAATATGAATTTTTATAAAAATAGTAAGAAAAACATATGATTTCTACAAAGGAGGAGACAAGAAGCTTTCCTAACTTATATTTTTTGGTGAAAATTACATTAATGAACGTCCTTCATTTTATTATATAACAAATGGAAAAAAAATAAAGTCAACCTGGAATTATAGATTTGAAAAATTATTATACTATATAAGCCAAAGGTGCCCTCAAATGTATAAAACTAACAAACAGAGATGCGATTTGTTTTATGAATCTCAAAAGATATGAGAACCTGAATTTTCATTGTTTTAGAATAAAATAAGATTATTTTAAAAGTGAAGCCTAGAATCTCATCCTATTTAGGTATTTGTAAAATAATCATAATAAAAGTCTTACATTTCTTTAATTTGTAAAAAATATTTTTTTGGAATAGCTAAGGAATTAGTAAATTTAAAAACTTTTGTGAATACCTAAGTAGGAAGGATTGTACCATTATTTTTTATGAATTACTGTGTTTATATTTATATTTATATTTTATTACGTGTAAAAATAGTTGAGATTTATAGTCTATATCTTAAATAATTTCCAAATATGAATTTTTATAAAAATAGTAAGAAAAACATATGATTTCTACAAAGGAGGAGACAAGAAGCTTTCCTAACTTATATTTTTTGGTGAAAATTACGTTAGTGAACGTCCTTCATTTTACTGAATAACAAAAAAAAAAAAATAAAGTCGACATGGAATTATAGATTTGAAAAATTATTATACTATATAAGAAAAAGATGCCCTCAAATGTATAAAAAAAATAAGCAGAGATGAGATTTGTTTTATGAATCTCAAAAGATATGAGAACATGAATTTTCATTGTTTTAGAATAAAATAAGATTATTTTAAAAGTGAAGCCTAGAATCTCATCCTATTTAGATCTTTGTAAAATAATCATAATAAAAGTCTTACATTTCTTTAATTTGTAAAAAATATTTTTTGGAATAGCTAAGGAATTAGTAAATTTAAAAACTTTTGTGAATACCTAAGTAGGAAGGATTGCACCAATATTTTTTTATGAATTACTGTGTTTATATTTATATTTATGTTTATATTTTATTACGTGTAAAAATAGTTGAGATTTATAGTCTATATCTTAAATAATTTGCAAATTTGAATTTTTATAAAAATAGTAAGAAAAACATATGATTTCTACAAAGGAGCAGACAAGAAGCTTTCCTAACATATAATTTTTGGTGAAAATTACGTTAATGAACTTCCTTCATTTTACTGAGTAACAAACGGAAAAAAAATAAAGTCGACATGGAATTGTTAATTTAAAAAATTATTATACTATTAAATATAAAAATAAACAGAGATGCGATTTGTAGTATGAATCTCAAAAGATATGAGAACATGAATTTTCATTGTTTTAGAATAAAATAAGATTATTTTAAAAGTGAAGCCTAGAATCTCATCCTATTTAGATCTTTGTAAAATAATCATAATAAAAGTCTTACATTTCTTTAATTTGTATAAAATATTATTTGGAATAGCTAAGTGATTAGTAAATTAAAAACATTTGTGAATACCTAAGTAGGAAGGATTGCACCAATATTTTTTTATGAATTACTGTGTTTATATTTATATTTATGTTTATATTTTATTACGTGTAAAAATAGTTGAGATTTATAGTCTATATCTTAAATAATTTCCAAATATGAATTTTTATAAAAATAGTAAGAATGCATATGATTTCTACAAAGGAGGAGACAACAAGGTTTCCTAACTTATATTGTTTGGTGAAAATTACGTTAATGAACATCCTTCATTTTACTGAATAACAAACGGAAAAAAAATAAAGTCAATGGAATTATAATTTGAGATATTATTATATATATAAGCCAAAGATGCCCTCAAATGTATAAAAAAAATAAACAGAGATGAGATTTGTTTTATGAATCTCAAAAGATATGAGAACATGAATTTTCATTGTTTTAGAATAAAATAAGATTATTTTAAAAGTGAAGCCTAGAATCTCATCCTATTTAGATCTTTGTAAAATAATCATAATAAAAGTCTTACATTTCTTTAATTTGTAAAAAATATTTTTTGGAATAGCTAAGGAATTAGTAAATTTAAAAACTTTTGTGAATACCTAAGTAGGAAGGATTGCACCAATATTTTTTTATGAATTACTGTGTTTATATTTATATTTATATTTTATTACGTGTAAAAATAGTTGAGATTTATAGTCTATATCTTAAATAATTTCAAATATGAATTTTTATAAAAATAGTAAGAAAAACATATGATTTCTACAAAGGAGGAGACAAGAAGCTTTCCTAACTTATATTTTTTGGTGAAAATTACATTAATGAACGTCCTTCATTTTACTATATAACAAACGGAAAAAAAATAAAGTCGACATGGAATTATAAATTTGAAAAATTATTATACTATATAAGACAAAGATGCCCTCAAATGTATAAAAAAAATAAGCAGAGATGAGATTTGTTTTATGAATCTCAAAAGATATGAGAACATGAATTTTCATTGTTTTAGAATAAAATAAGATTATTTTAAAAGTGAAGCCTAGAATCTCATCCTATTTAGATCTTTGTAAAATAATCATAATAAAAGTCTTACATTTCTTTAATTTGTATAAAATATTATTTGGAATAGCTAAGTGATTAGTAAATTTAAAAACTTTTGTGAATACCTAAGTAGGAAGGATTGCACCAATATTTTTTTATGAATTACTGTGTTTATATTTATATTTATGTTTATATTTTATTACGAGTAAAAATAGTTAAGATTTATAGTCTATATCTTAAATAATTTCCAAATATGAATTTTTATAAAAATAGTAAGAAAAACATATGATTTCTACAAAGGAGGAGACAAGAAGCTTTCCTAATGCTATGTATTGTAAAGACCGTCGGTGGAATAATTATTTTAATGTATAAATAAATATCATAAGTGCGGTATTCCAACATCTGGCGGTACCTGACTGAGGGTAACCCATTAGGACAACCTTTTGTAAGTGTAATAAAAACCCTTAAGGACCACCGACAAAGACCGACAAGTGTTTAAACAGGATCCCGAAAGACCTTTTCACACCTTCCACCAGAAATACCTAAGTCTGTACCTGCTGCTTTACCTTGGCCTGGGGAGAGGGCGTGGTCATTCCTTAGGCTGATAATATTCTACCAATCAGGAAAAAGGATTACCAAAAGAGAGGGGGATGAAAAAAGGTGGAAAATATAGAACTTGGACGGGGACACTTCTTTTTGGAACCCCGAGCTGAGAGGACTTCCTCCGGGGAGTCGAGGGAGGAAGACGAAGACAGCCGGAGAGAGCAGATGGACGGACTAGACGCTGAGGCAGAGCAGTGACAGGGAATCCAGATATGACGGCTAGAAAGACCTAGAGACACTATGAAGGACCAGCTAAGTGGTAACAAGCATTTAGTTATACTAATGTAAATTTGTGTTGGCAACCATACATCATTAATTAATATAATCAATATAACAAATGTAACTTTAATGAAACATCAAGCATTCTCCTCTCGTATGATTCTCAACTATTCATTATGTATATAGGTTTAGTCATTATCATTGTATATAGATGTCTTTGGTTTTATTTAAAGTTGTAAATATATTAGTTAGCAAACCAACGTAGTACTTTTACCATCTACCTTGCATGCCACCAATTAGTAATAGAAACAAATAGTAAATTTATAAACATGATACCTTTAGAAAGGAAATCCGATAAAAATTATATGGTTCAATCTAGGATACTACAGTAGGGGGTCTGTGGTACCTAACATTTCAATACAAATTTAGGTATTAATTACATATAAATACAAATAAATGCGGTTTCTGGAACCCCTTACTCGCCGTAGAAACGCGAGGCCAGGAACATAGCACTAACTTATAATTTTTGGTGAAAAAATATGAGAACATGAATTTTCATAGTTTTAGTTTAAAATAAGATTAGTTTAACAGTGAAGCTTAGAATCACTTCCTATTTAGACCTTTGTAAAATAACCATTATAAAAATCTTACATTTCTTTAGTTTGTAAAAAATATTTTTTGGAATAGCTAAGGAATTAGTAAATTTAAAAACTTTTGTGAATACCTAAGTAGGAAGGATTGCACCAATATTTTTTTATGAATTACTGTGTTTATATTTATATTTTATTACGTGTAAAAATAGTTGAGATTTATAGTCTATATCTTAAATAATTTCCAAATATGAATTTTTATAAAAATAGTAAGAAAAACATATGATTTCTACAAAGGAGGAGACAAGAAGCTTTCCTAACTTATATTTTTTGGTGAAAATTACGTTAATGAACGTCCTTCATTTTACTGAATAACAAACGGAAAAAAATAAAGTCGACATGGAATTATAGATTTGAAAAATTATTATCCTATATAAGAAAAAGATGCCCTCAAATGTATAAAAAAAATAAGCAGAGATGCGATTTGTTTTATGAATCTCAAAAGATATGAGAACATGAATTTTCATTGTTTTAGAATAAAATAAGATTATTTTAAAAGTGAAGCCTAGAATCTCATCCTATTTAGATCTTGTAAAATAATCATAATAAAGTCTTACATTTCTTTAATTTGTAAAAAATATTTTTGGAATAGTAAGTGATTAGTAAATTTAAAAACTTTTGTGAATACCTAAGTAGGAAGGATTGCAAAAATATTTCTTTATGAATTACTGCGTTTATATTTATAATTACGTTTATATTGTATTACGAGTAAAAATAGTTGAGATTTATAGTCTATATCTTAAATAATTTCCAAATATGAATTTTTATAAAAATAATAAGAAAAACATATGATTTCTACAAAGGAGGAGACAAGAAGCTTTCCTAACTTATATTTTTTGGTGAAAATTACATTAATGAACGTCCTTCATTTTATTATATAACAAACGGAAAAAAAATAAAGTCAACCTGGAATTATAAATTTGAAAATTATTATACTATATAAGACAAAGATGCCCTCAAATGTATAAAATCAACAAACAGAGATGCGATCTGTAGTATGGATTTGTAGTATGAATCTCAAAAGATATGAGAACATGAATTTTCATTGTTTTAGAATAAAATAAGATTATTTTAAAAGTGAAGCCTAGAATCTCATCCTATTTAGGTCTTTGTAAAATAATAATAATATAAATCTTACATTTCTTTAATTTGAAAAAAATATTTTTTTTGGATAGCTAAGGAATTAGTAAATTTAAAAACTTTTGTAAATACCTAAGTAGGAAGGATTGTAATAATATTTTTTTATGAATTACTGTGTTTATATTTATATTTATGTTTATATTTTATTACGTGTAAAAATAGTTGAGATTTATAGTCTATATCTTAAATAATTTCCAAATATGAATTTTTATAAAAATAGTAAGAAAAACATATGATTTCTACAAAGGAGGAGACAAGAAGCTTTCCTAACATATAATTTTTGGTGAAATTTACGTTAATGAACTTACTTCATTTTACTGAGTAACAAACGGAAAAAAAATAAAGTCGACATGGAATTATTAATTTAAAAAATTATTATACTATTAAATATAAAAATAAACAGAGATGCGATTTGTAGTATAGATCTCAAAAGATATGAGAACATGAATTTTCATTGTTTTAGAATAAAATAAGATTATTTTAAAAGTGAAGCCTAGAATCTCATCCTATTTAGATCTTTGTAAAATAATCATAATAAAAGTCTTACATTTCTTTAATTTGTATAAAATATTATTTGGAATAGCTAAGTGATTAGTAAATTTAAAAACTTTTGTGAATACCTAAGTAGGAAGGATTGCACCAATATTTTTTTATGAATTACTGTGTTTATATTTATATTTTATTACGTGTAAAAATAGTTGAGATTTATAGTCTATATCTTAAATAATTTCCAAATATGAATTTTTATAAAAATAGTAAGAAAAACATATGATTTCTACAAAGGAGGAGACAAGAAGCTTTCCTAACTTATATTTTTTGGTGAAAATTACATTAATGAACGTCCTTCATTTTACTATATAACAAACGGAAAAAAAATAAAGTCGACATGGAATTATAAATTTGAAAAATTATTATACTATATAAGACAAAGATGCCTCAAATGTATAAAAAAAATAAGCAGAGATGCGATTTGTTTTATGAATCTCAAAAGATATGAGCACATGAATTTTCATTGTTTTAGAATAAAATAAGATTATTTTAAAAGTGAAGCCTAGAATCTCATCCTATTTAGATCTTTGTAAAATAATCATAATAAAAGTCTTACATTTCTTTAATTTGTATAAAATATTATTTGGAATAGCTAAGTGATTAGTAAATTTAAAAACTTTTGTGAATACCTAAGTAGGAAGGATTGCACCAATATTTTTTTATGAATTACTGTGTTTATATTTATATTTATGTTTATATTTTATTACGAGTAAAAATAGTTAAGATTTATAGTCTATATCTTAAATAATTTCCAAATATGAATTTTTATAAAAATAGTAAGAAAAACATATGATTTCTACAAAGGAGGAGACAAGAAGCTTTCCTAATGCTATGTATTGTAAAGACCGTCGGTGGAATAATTATTTTAAGTGTATAAATAAATATCATAAGTGCGGTATTCCAACATCTGGCGGTACCTGACTGAGGGTAACCCATTAGGACAACCTTTTGTAAGTGCTAATAAAAACCCTTAAGGACCACCGACAAAGACCGACAAGTGTTTAAACAGGATCCCGAAAGACCTTTTCACACCTTCCACCAGAAATACCTAAGTCTGTACCTGCTGCTTTACCTTGGCCTGGGGAGAGGGCGTGGTCATTCCTTAGGCTGATAATATTCTACCAATCAGGAAAAAGGATTACCAAAAGAGGGGGATGAAAAAAGGTGGAAAATATAGAACTTGGACGGGGACACTTCTTTTTGGAACCCCGAGCTGAGAGGACTTCCTCCGGGGAGTCGAGGGAGGAAGACGAAGACAGCCGGAGAGAGCAGATGGACGGACTAGACGCTGAGGCAGAGCAGTGACAGGGAATCCAGATATGACGGCTAGAAAGACCTAGAGACACTATGAAGGACCAGCTAAGTGGTAACAAGCATTTAGTTATACTAATGTAAATTTGTGTTGGCAACCATACATCATTAATTAATATAATCAATATAACAAATGTAACTTTAATGAAACATCAAGCATTCTCCTCTCGTATGATTCTCAACTATTCATTATGTATATAGGTTTAGTCATTATCATTGTATATAGATGTCTTTGGTTTTACTTAAAGTTGTAAATATATTAGTTAGCAAACCAACGTAGTACTTTTACCATCTACCTTGCATGCCACCAATTAGTAATAGAAACAAATAGTAAATTTATAAACATGATACCTTTAGAAAGGAAATCCGATAAAAATTATATGGTTCAATCTAGGATACTACAGTAGGGGGTCTGTGGTACCTAACATTTCAATACAAATTTAGGTATTAATTACATATAAATACAAATAAATGCGGTTTCTGGAACCCCTTACTCGCCGTAGAAACGCGAGGCCAGGAACATAGCACTAACTTATAATTTTTGGTGAAAAAATATGAGAACATGAATTTTCATAGTTTTAGTTTAAAATAAGATTAGTTTAACAGTGAAGCTTAGAATCACTTCCTATTTAGACCTTTGTAAAATAACCATTATAAAAATCTTACATTTCTTTAGTTTGTAAAAAATATTTTTTGGAATAGCTAAGGAATTAGTAAATTTAAAAACTTTTGTGAATACCTAACTAGGAGGGATTGCACCAATATTTTTTTATGAATTACTGTGTTTATATTTATATTTATATTTATATTTTATTACGTGTAAAAATAGTTGAGATTTATAGTCTATATCTTAAATAATTTCCAAATATGAATTTTTATAAAAATAGTAAGAAAAACATATGATTTCTACAAAGGAGGAGACAAGAAGCTTTCCTAACATATATTTTTTGGTGAAAATTACGTTAATGAACGTCCTTCATTTTACTGAATAACAAACGGAAAAAAATAAAGTCGACATGGAATTATAGATTTGAAAAATTATTATCCTATATAAGAAAAAGACCCTCAAATGTATAAAAAAAATAAGCAGAGATGCGATTTGTTTTATGAATCTCAAAAGATATGAGAACATGAATTTTCATTGTTTTAGAATAAAATAAGATTATTTTAAAAGTGAAGCCTAGAATCTCATCCTATTTAGATCTTGTAAAATAATCATAATAAAAGTCTTACATTTCTTTAATTTGTATAAAATATTATTTGGAATAGCTAAGTGATTAGTAAATTTAAAAACTTTTGTGAATACCTAAGTAGGAAGGATTGCAAAAATATTTCTTTATGAATTACTGCGTTTATATTTTAATTACGTTTATATTGTATTACGAGTAAAAATAGTTGAGATTTATAGTCTATATCTTAAATAATTTCCAAATATGAATTTTTATAAAAATAATAAGAAAAACATATGATTTCTACAAAGGAGGAGACAAGAAGCTTTCCTAACTTATATTTTTTGGTGAAAATTACATTAATGAACGTCCTTCATTTTTTATATAACAAACGGAAAAAAAATAAAGTCGACATGGAATTATAAATTTGAAAAATTATTATACTATATAAGACAAAGATGCCCTCAAATGTATAAAAACAACAAACAGAGATGCGATCTGTAGTATGAATCTCAAAAGATATGAGAACATGAATTTTCATTGTTTTAGAATAAAATAAGATTATTTTAAAAGTGAAGCCTAGAATCTCATCCTATTTAGGTCTTTGTAAAATAATAATAATAAAAGTCTTACATTTCTTTAATTTGAAAAAAATATTTTTTTGGATAGCTAAGGAATTAGTAAATTTAAAAACTTTTGTAAATACCTAAGTAGGAAGGATTGTAATAATATTTTTTTATGAATTACTGTGTTTATATTTATATTTATGTTTATATTTTATTACGTGTAAAAATAGTTGAGATTTATAGTCTATATCTTAAATAATTTCCAAATATGAATTTTTATAAAATAGTAAGAAAAACATATGATTTCTACAAAGGAGCAGACAAGAAGCTTTCCTAACATATAATTTTTGGTGAAATTTACGTTAATGAACTTACTTCATTTTACTGAGTAACAAACGGAAAAAAAATAAAGTCGACATGGAATTATTAATTTAAAAAATTATTATACTATTAAATATAAAAATAAACAGAGATGCGATTTGTAGTATAGATCTCAAAAGATATGAGAACGTGAATTTTCATTGTTTTAGAATAAAAAAAGATTATTTTAAAAGTGAACCTAGAATCTCATCCTACTTAGATCTTTGTAAAATAATCATAAAAAAGTCTTACATTTCTTTAATTTGTATAAAATATTATTTGGAATAGCTAAGTGATTAGTAAATATTAAAAACTTTTGTGAATACCTAAGTAGAAGGATTGCACCAATATTTTTTTATGAATTACTGTGTTTATTTTTATTATTTATATATTTATTACGTGTAAAATAGTTAAGATTAGTATGTATCATCTTAAATAATTTCAAATATGAATTTTTATAAAAATATAAGAAAAACATATGATTTCTACAAAGGAGGAGACAAGAAGCTTTCCTAACTTTATTTTTTGGTGAAAATACATTAATGAATGTCCTTCATTTTATTATATAACAAACGGAAAAAAAATAAAGTCGACATAGAATTATAAATTTGAAAAAGTATTATACTATATAAGACAAAGATGAACTCAAATATATAAAAACAATAAACAGAGATGCATTTGTTTTATGAATCTCAAAAGATATGAGAACATGAATTTTCATTGTTTTAGAATAAAATAAGATTAGTTCAAAAGTGAAGCCTAGAATCTCATCCTATTTAGATCTTTGTAAAATAATCATAATAAAAGTCTTACATTTCTTTAATTTGTATAAAATATTATTTGGAATAGCTAAGTGATTAGTAAATTTAAAAACTTTTGTGAATACCTAAGTAGAAGGATTGCACCAATATTTTTTTATGAATTACTGTGTTTATATTTATATTTACGTTTATATTTTATTACGAGTAAAAATAGTTAAGATTTATAGTCTGTATCTTAAATAATTTCCAAATATGAATTTTTATAAAAATAGTAAGAAAAACATATGATTTCTACAAAGGAGGAGACAAGAAGCTTTTCCTAACTTATATTTTTGTGATAAAAACATTAATGAACGTCCTTCATTTTATTTATAACAAATGGAAAAAAAATAAAGTCAACCTGGAATTATAGATTTGAAAAATTATTATACTATATAAGCCAAAGGTGCCCTCAAATGTATAAAACTAAAAACAGAGATGCGATTTGTTTTATGAATCTCAAAAGATATGAGAACCTGAATTTTCATTGTTTTAGAATAAAATAAGATTATTTTAAAAGTGAAGCCTAGAATCTCATCCTATTTTTAGGTCTTTGTAAAATAATCATAATAAAAGTCTTACATTTCTTTAATTTGTAAAAAATATTTTTTTGGAATAGCTAAGGAATTAGTAAATTTAAAAACTTTTGTGAATACCTAAGTAGGAAGGATTGCACCAATATTTTTTTATGAATTACTGTGTTTATATTTATATTTTATTACGTGTAAAAATAGTTGAGATTTATAGTCTATATCTTAAATAATTTCCAAATATGAATTTTTATAAAAATAGTAAGAAAACATATGATTTCTACAAAGGAGGAGACAAGAAGCTTTCCTAACTTATATTTTTTGGTGAAAATTACGTTAGTGAACATCCTTCATTTTACTGAATAACAAAAAAAAAAAAATAAAGTCGACGTGGAATTATAGATTTGAAAATTATATACTATATAAGAAAAAGATGCCCTCAAATGTATAAAAAAAATAAGCAGAGATGAGATTTGTTTTATGAATCTCAAAAGATATGAGAACATGAATTTTCATTGTTTTAGAATAAAATAAGATTATTTTAAAAGTGAAGCCTAGAATCTCATCCTATTTAGATCTTTGTAAAATAATCATAATAAAAGTCTTACATTTCTTTAATTTGTAAAAAATATTTTTTGGAATAGCTAAGGAATTAGTAAATTTAAAAACTTTTGTGAATACCTAAGTAGGAAGGATTGCACCAATATTTTTTTTATGAATTACTGTGTTTATATTTATATTTTATTACGTGTAAAAATAGTTGAGATTTATAGTCTATATCTTAAATAATTTCCAAATATGAATTTTTATAAAAATAGTAAGAAAAACATATGATTTCTACAAAGGAGCAGACAAGAAGCTTTCCTAACATATAATTTTTTGGTGAAAATTACGTTAATGAACTTCCTTCATTTTACTGAGTAACAAACGGAAAAAAAATAAAGTCGACATGGAATTGTTAATTTAAAAAATTATTATACTATTAAATATAAAAATAAACAGAGATGCGATTTGTAGTATGGATCTCAAAAGATATGAGAACATGAATTTTCATTGTTTTAGAATAAAATAAGATTATTTTAAAAGTGAAGCCTAGAATCTCATCCTATTTAGATCTTTGTAAAATAATCATAATAAAAGTCTTACATTTCTTTAATTTGTATAAAATATTATTTGGAATAGCTAAGTGATTAGTAAATTAAAAACATTTGTGAATACCTAAGTAGGAAGGATTGCACCAATATTTTTTTATGAATTACTGTGTTTATATTTATATTTATGTTTATATTTTATTAGTGTAAAAATAGTTGAGATTTATAGTCTATATCTTAAATAATTTCCAAATATGAATTTTTATAAAAATAGTAAGAAAAACATATGATTTCTACAAAGGAGGAGCAACAAGGTTTCCTAACTTATATTGTTTGGTGAAAATTACGTTAATGAACATCCTTCATTTTACTGAATAACAAACGGAAAAAAAATAAAGTCAACATGGAATTATAAATTTGAGATATTATTATACTATATAAGCCAAAGGTGCCCTCAAATGTATAAAAAAAATAAACAGAGATGCGATTTGTTTTATAAATCTCAAAAGATATGAGAACATGAATTTTCATTGTTTTAGAATAAAATAAGATTATTTTAAAAGTGAAGCCTAGAATCTCATCCTATTTAGGTCTTTGTAAAATAATCATAATAAAAGACTTACATTTCTTTAATTTGTAAAAATATTTTTTGGAATAGCTAAGGATTAGTAAATTTAAAAACTTTTGTGAATACCTAAGTAGGAAGGATTGCACCAATATTTTTTATGAATTACTGTGTTTATATTTATATTTTATTACGTGTAAAAATAGTTGAGATTTATAGTCTATATCTTAAATAATTTCCAAATATGAATTTTTATAAAAATAGTAAGAAAAACATATGATTTCTACAAAGGAGGAGACAAGAAGCTTTCCTAACTTATATTTTTTGGTGAAAATTACATTAATGAATGTCTTCATTTTACTATATAACAAACGGAAAAAAAATAAAGTCGACATGGAATTATAAATTTGAAAAATTATTATACTATATAAGACAAAGATGCCCTCAAATGTATAAAAAAAAATAAGCAGAGATGAGATTTGTTTTATGAATCTCAAAAGATATGAGAACATGAATTTTCATTGTTTTAGAATAAAATAAGATTATTTTAAAAGTGAAGCCTAGAATCTCATCCTATTTAGATCTTTGTAAAATAATCATAATAAAAGTCTTACATTTCTTTAATTTGTATAAAATATTATTTGGAATAGCTAAGTGATTAGTAAATTTAAAAACTTTTGTGAATACCTAAGTAGGAAGGATTGCACCAATATTTTTTTATGAATTACTGTGTTTATATTTATATTTATGTTTATATTTTATTACGAGTAAAAATAGTTAAGATTTATAGTCTATATCTTAAATAATTTCCAAATATGAATTTTTATAAAAATAGTAAGAAAAACATATGATTTCTACAAAGGAGGAGACAAGAAGCTTTCCTAATGCTATGTATTGTAAAGACCGTCGGTGGAATAATTATTTTAAGTGTATAAATAAATATCATAAGTGCGGTATTCCAACATCTGGCGGTACCTGACTGAGGGTAACCCATTAGGACAACCTTTTGTAAGTGCTAATAAAAACCCTTAAGGACCACCGACAAAGACCGACAAGTGTTTAAACAGGATCCCGAAAGACCTTTTCACACCTTCCACCAGAAATACCTAAGTCTGTACCTGCTGCTTTACCTTGGCCTGGGAGAGGGCGTGGTCATTCCTTAGGCTGATAATATTCTACCAATCAGGAAAAAGGATTACCAAAAGAGAGGGGGGATAAAAAAGGTGGAAAATATAGAACTTGGACGGGGACACTTCTTTTTGGAACCCCGAGCTGAGAGGACTTCCTCCGGGAGTCGAGGGAGGAAGACGAAGACAGCCGGAGAGAGCAGATGGACGGACTAGACGCTGAGGCAGAGCAGTGACAGGGAATCCAGATATGACGGCTAGAAAGACCTAGAGACACTATGAAGGACCAGCTAAGTGGTAACAAGCATTTAGTTATACTAATGTAAATTTGTGTTGGCAACCATACATCATTAATTAATATAATCAATATAACAAATGTAACTTTAATGAAACATCAAGCATTCTCCTCTCGTATGATTCTCAACTATTCATTATGTATATAGGTTTAGTCATTATCATTGTATATAGATGTCTTTGGTTTTATTTAAAGTTGTAAATATATTAGTTAGCAAACCAACTTAGTACTTTTACCATCTACCTTGCATGCCACCAATTAGTAATAGAAACAAATAGTAAATTTATAAACATGATACCTTTAGAAAGGAAATCCGATAAAAATTATATGGTTCAATCTAGGATACTACAGTAGGGGGTCTGCATCTGTGGTACCTAACATTCAATACAAATTTAGGTATTAATTACATATAAATACAAATAAATGCGGTTTCTGGAACCCTTACTCGCCGTAGAAACGCGAGGCCAGGAACTTAGCACTTACTTATAATTTTTGGTGAAAAAATATGAGAACATGAATTTTCATAGTTTTAGTTTAAAATAAGATTAGTTTAACAGTGAAGCTTAGAATCACTTCCTATTTAGACCTTTGTAAGATAACCATTATAAAAATCTTACATTTCTTTAATTTGTAAAAAATATTTTTTGGAATAGCTAAGGAATTAGTAAATTTAAAAACTTTTGTGAATACCTAAGTAATATGATTGCACCAATATTTTTTTATGAATTACTGTGTTTATATTTATATTTATATTTTATTACGTGTAAAAATAGTTGAGATTTATAGTCTATATCTTAAATAATTTCCAAATATGAATTTTTATAAAAATAGTAAGAAAAACATATGATTTCTACAAAGGAGGAGACAAGAAGCTTTCCTAACTTATATTTTTTGGTGAAAATTACGTTAATGAACGTCCTTCATTTTACTGAATAACAAACGGAAAAAAAATAAAGTCGACATGGAATTATAGATTTGAAAAATTATTATCCTATATAAGAAAAAGATGCCCTCAAATGTATAAAAAAAATAAGCAGAGATGCGATTTGTTTTATGAATCTCAAAAGATATGAGAACATGAATTTTCATTGTTTTAGAATAAAATAAGATTATTTTAAAAGTGAAGCCTAGAATCTCATCCTATTTAGATCTTTGTAAAATAATCATAATAAAGTCTTACATTTCTTTAATTTGTAAAAAATATTTTTTGGAATAGCTAAGAATTAGTAAATTTAAAAACTTTTGTGAATACCTAAGTAGGAAGGATTGCACCAATATTTTTTTATGAATTACTGTGTTTATATTTATATTTATGTTTATATTTTATTACGTGTAAAAATAGTTGAGATTTATAGTCTATATCTTAAATAATTTCCAAATATGAATTTTTATAAAAATAGTAAGAAAAACATATGATTTCTACAAAGGAGGAGACAAGAAGCTTTCCTAACTTATATTTTTTGGTGAAAATTACATTAATGAACGTCCTTCATTTTACTATATAACAAACGGAAAAAAAATAAAGTCGACATGGAATTATAAATTTGAAAAATTATTATACTATATAAGACAAAGATGCCCTCAAATGTATAAAAAAAATAAGCAGAGATGAGATTTGTTTTATGAATCTCAAAAGATATGAGAACATGAATTTTCATTGTTTTAGAATAAAATAAGATTATTTTAAAAGTGAAGCCTAGAATCTCATCCTATTTAGATCTTTGTAAAATAATCATAATAAAAGTCTTACATTTCTTTAATTTGTATAAAATATTATTTGGAATAGCTAAGTGATTAGTAAATTTAAAAACTTTTGTGAATACCTAAGTAGGAAGGTTGCACCAATATTTTTTTATGAATTACTGTGTTTATATTTATATTTATGTTTATATTTTATTACGAGTAAAAATAGTTAAGATTTATAGTCTGTATCTTAAATAATTTCCAAATATGAATTTTTATAAAAATAGTAAGAAAAACATATGATTTCTACAAGGAGGAGACAAGAAGCTTTCCTAATGCTATGTATTGTAAAGACCGTCGGTGGAATAATTATTTTAAATGTATAAATAAATATCATAAGTGCGGTATTCCAACATCTGGCGGTACCTGACTGAGGGTAACCCATTAGGACAACCTTTTGTAAGTGGTAATAAAAACCCTTAAGGACCACCGACAAAGACCGACAAGTGTTTAAACAGGATCCCGAAAGACCTTTTCACACCTTCCACCAGAAATACCTAAGTCTGTACCTGCTGCTTTACCTTGGCCTGGGGAGAGGGCGTGGTCATTCCTTAGGCTGATAATATTCTACCAATCAGGAAAAAGGATTACCAAAAGAGAGGGGGATGAAAAAAGGTGGAAAATATAGAACTTGGACGGGGACACTTCTTTTTGGAACCCCGAGCTGAGAGGACTTCCTCCGGGGAGTCGAGGGAGGAAGACGAAGACAGCCGGAGAGAGCAGATGGACGGACTAGACGCTGAGGCAGAGCAGTGACAGGGAATCCAGATATGACGGCTAGAAAGACCTAGAGACACTATGAAGGACCAGCTAAGTGGTAACAAGCATTTAGTTATACTAATGTAAATTTGTGTTGGCAACCATACATCATTAATTAATATAATCAATATAACAAATGTAACTTTAATGAAACATCAAGCATTCTCCTCTCGTATGATTCTCAACTATTCATTATGTATATAGGTTTAGTCATTATCATTGTATATAGATGTCTTTGGTTTTATTTAAAGTTGTAAATATATTAGTTAGCAAACCAACGTAGTACTTTTACCATCTACCTTGCATGCCACCAATTAGTAATAGAAACAAATAGTAAATTTATAAACATGATACCTTTAGAAAGGAAATCCGATAAAAATTATATGGTTCAATCTAGGATACTACAGTAGGGGGTCCTGTGGTACCTAACATTTCAATACAAATTTAGGTATTAATTACATATAAATACAAATAAATGCGGTTTCTGGAACCCCTTACTCGCCGTAGAAACGCGAGGCCAGGAACTTAGCACTTACTTATAATTTTTGGTGAAAAAATATGAGAACATGAATTTTCATAGTTTTAGTTTAAAATAAGATTAGTTTAACAGTGAAGCTTAGAATCACTTCCTATTTAGACCTTTGTAAAATAACCATTATAAAAATCTTACATTTCTTTAGTTTGTAAAAAATATTTTTTGGAATAGCTAAGGAATTAGTAAATTTAAAAACTTTTGTGAATACCTAAGTAGGAAGGATTGCACCAATATTTTTTTATGAATTACTGTGTTTATATTTATATTTATGTTTATATTTTATTACGTGTAAAAATAGTTGAGATTTATAGTCTATATCTTAAATAATTTCCAAATATGAATTTTTATAAAAATAGTAAGAAAAACATATGATTTCTACAAAGGAGGAGACAAGAAGCTTTCCTAACTTATATTTTTTGGTGAAAATTACGTTAATGAACGTCCTTCATTTTACTGAATAACAAACGGAAAAAAAATAAAGTCGACATGGAATTATAGATTTGAAAAATTATTATCCTATATAAGAAAAAGATGCCCTCAAATGTATAAAAAAAATAAGCAGAGATGCGATTTGTTTTATGAATCTCAAAAGATATGAGAACATGAATTTTCATTGTTTTAGAATAAAATAAGATTATTTTAAAAGTGAAGCCTAGAATCTCATCCTATTTAGATCTTTGTAAAATAATCATAATATAAGTCTTACATTTCTTTAATTTGTAAAAAATATTTTTTGGAATAGCTAAGGAATTAGTAAATTTAAAAACTTTTGTGAATACCTAAGTAGGAAGGATTGCCAATATTTTTTTATGAATTACTGTGTTTATATTTATATTTATGTTTATATTTTATTACGTGTAAAAATAGTTGAGATTTATAGTCTATATCTTAAATAATTTCCAAATATGAATTTTTATAAAAATAGTAAGAAAAACATATGATTTCTACAAAGGAGGAGACAAGAAGCTTTCCTAACTTATATTTTTTGGTGAAAATTACGTTAATGAACGTCCTTCATTTTACTGAATAACAAACGGAAAAAAAAATAAAGTCGACATGGAATTATAAATTTGAAAAAATATTATACTATATAAGACAAAGATGCCCTCAAATGTATAAAAACAATAAACAGAGATGCGATCTGTAGTATGAATCTCAAAAGATATGAGAACATGAATTTTCATTGTTTTAGAATAAAATAAGATTATTTTAAAAGTGAAGCCTAGAATCTCATCCTATTTAGGTCTTTGTAAAATAATCATAATAAAAGTCTTACATTTCTTTAATTTGTATAAAATATTATTTGGAATAGCTAAGTGATTAGTAAATTTTAAAATTTTTGTGAATACCTAAGTAGGAAGGATTCAATTAATACTTTTTTATGAATTGCTGTTTTTATATTTGTAGCCACTCAAAAATATTTATACGAGAAATTTTATAGGAATAGAAGGAATAATCTTTGACTTCCGCAAAGTTGAACCTAGTTCCCCCTTACTCAATTTTTTTATAAAAATTCAAATTTTATAATCTTCTTTTGCTTAACGTTATTATATAAAAAATGATAATAGGAAGGAATGTTAATAAACGTCTTTTATTTTACTTAATAACAAACGAAAAAAAAATAAAGTTGACATTTAATTGTTAATTTAAAAAATTATGAATTACTGACTTTATATTTTATTACGAGTAAAAAAATGTTGAGAGGTATAGTCTGTATCTTAAATAATTTCCAGATATGAATTTTTATAAAAATAGCAAGAAAAACATATGATTTCTACAAAGGAGGAGACAAGAAGCTTTCCTAACTTATATTTTTTGGTGAAAATTACGTTAATGAACGTCTTTTATTTTACTTAATAACAAACGAAAAAAAAATAAAGTTGACATTTAATTGTTAATTTAAAAAATTATGAATTACTGAGTTTATATTTTATTACGAGTAAAAAAATGTTGAGAGATATAGTCTGTATCTTAAATAATTTCCAAATATGAATTTTTATAAAAATAGTAAGAAAAACATATGATTTCTACAAAGGAGGAGACAAGAAGCTTTCCTAACTTATATTTTTTGGTGAAAATTACGTTAATGAACGTCCTTCATTTTACTGAATAACAAACGGAAAAAAAATAAAGTCGACATGGAATTATAAATTTGAAAAATTATTATACTATATAAGAAAAAGATGCCCTCAAATGTATAAAAAAAATAAACAGAGATGCGATTTGTTGTATGAATCTCAAAAGAATTGAGAACTTGTATTTTCTTTGTTTTAGGTTAAAATAAGATTATTTTAAAAGTGAAGCCTAGACTCTCTCCCTATTTAGATTTTTGTAAGATAATCATCACTAATATATATAAGATATTCATCAATTATCACTCCTAATATCTTTTAATATTCTAGGCTTCACTTTTAAACCGATCTTATTTTAATCTAAAACTATGAAAGTTCATGATCTCATATCTTTTGAGATTCATACTACAAATCCATACTACAGATCGCATCTCTGTTTATTGTTTTTATATATTTGAGTGCATCTTTGTCTTATATAGTATAATAATTTTTCAAATGTCGACTTTATTTTTTTTCCGTTTGTTATTCAGTAAAATGAAGGACGTTCATTAACGTAATTTTCACCAAAAAATATAAGTTAGGAAAGCTTCTTGTCTCCTCCTTTGTAGAAATCATATGTTTTTCTTTCTTTTTTTTTTAAATTTCATATTTGGAAATTATTTAAGATACAGACTATAAATCTCAACTATTTTTACACGTAATAAAATATAAACATACATATAAATATAAACACAGTAATTCATAAAAACATATCTGTTCAATCCTTCCTACTTAGGTATTCACAAAAGTTTTTAAATTTACAATTCCTTAGCTATTCAAAAAATATTTTTTACAAATTAAAGAAATGTAAGATTTTTATAATGGTTATCTTACAAAAATCTAAATAGGAAGGGATTCTAGGCTTCACTTTTAAACTAATCTTATTTTAATCTAAAACTATGAAAGTTCATGATCTCATATCTTTTGAGATGCATATTGCAAATCGCATTTTTGTTTATTTTTAAAAAATATTTTAAGGCATTTATCTCTTTTATATTATAATAATTTGGTAAATTTACTAATCTCTTAGCTATTCCAAATAATATTTTATACAAATTAAAGAAATGTAAGTCTACCATAGTTTTGATGTTCAAGTTTCCTCTGAAGAATAAATTTTATCTAGGAAAAACATTATCTTCATTGGCGTTTCAAAAGCTCCTCATTGATTGAAACCATAAATTTAATCTAGCATTCGAATCGGAAATGTTTTCGAACAATAAATAATCAAAAATATATTCTTAAAAATTGCGATGCTTATATCATTTTATAGTCATCTTGAGGGAAAATGGCAACATATAAACTTTTATAGTTCTTATATGAGTTATAACAACACATTTTTTTTCAACATAATTAAGAAAAGATATAAGTCCGCAATTCGTAAATAAATATTTTTGATTATTTATTGCCCGAAAACTTTTTCGTTTCGAATGCAAGATTAAAACAAGACTCTAATTTATGGTTTCAATCGATGAGGAGTTATTGAAACTCCAATGAAGATAATGCTTTTCCAAGATAATTTTTATTCTTCGGACTTGGTAATCTCGAACATCAAAACTTTGGTAGACCTATTTTTTTCGTAGACTTTTTTTTTGATTATCAGGAGTTCTGGTGAGTTTTGTTATTTCTCCTTTAAGAGTCATAAATGTTTGTATGATGTCCTTTTCCCTCAAGATGACTAAAAAAATATATAAGCCTCGCAATTTGTAAAAAAATATGTTTGATTATTTATTACCCGAACATTTTCGTTTCGAATGCTAGATTAAAACAAGACAATAATTTTCGGTTTTAATCGCTTAGGAGCTTTTGAAACTCCAATAAAGATAATGTTTTTCCAAGATGAATTTTATTCCTCGGACTTGGTAAACATGAACAGCAAAACTATGGTAGACATTTTTTTTTTATTTCAGGAGTTATTATGACTTTTCGTATGGCTCTTTTAAGAATTATAACTATCAATATGATGTCTTTTTTTCTCAACATACCTAAGAAAAGATATAACCCTTGCAATTTGTAAAAAAAAATTTTGATTATTTATTGCCCGAAAAAATTTTCCTTTGAATGCTAGATCAAAACAAGACCATAGTTTTCGGTTTTAATCACTGTGGAGTTTTTGAAACTCCAATGAAGATAATGTTTTTCCAAAGTAAATATTTTTCTCCGGACTTGGTAATCTTGAATCAACATAACTATGAAAAGATATATGTCCCGCAAATTGTAAAAAAAAATTTTGATTAATTATTATCCGAATAAATTTTCGTTTCGGATGCTTGATTATAACAAGACTATAATTTTCGGGTTATATCTAAGAGGAGTTTTTGTTACTCCAATAAAGATAATGTTTTTCCAAGATAAATTTTATTCTTCGGACTTGGTAAATATGAACATCAAAACTTTGGTAGACAATATTTTTTTGTATTTCATGAGATTTGATGAGTTGTCGCATGGCCCCTTTGAGAATTATAACAATTAACATGATGTCCTTTTTTTTCAAGATGACTAAAGAAGATATAAGAATCGGAATTTGTAAAAAAAAATGTTTGATTAATTTTTACCCGAACATTTTCGTTTCGAATGCTAGATTAAAACAAGGCAATAATTTTCGGTTTTAATCGCTGAGGAGATTTTGAAACTCTAATAAAGATAATGTTTTTCCAAGATCAATTTCATTCCTCGAACTTGGTAAACTTGAACAGCAAAACTATGGTAGACATTTTTTTTTAATTTCAGGAGTTATTATGAGTTTTCGTATGGCCCCTTTAAGAATTATAACTATTAATATGATGTATTTTTTTCTCAACATAACTAAGAAAAGATATAACCATCGCAATTTGTAAAAAAAAATTTTGATTATTTATTGCTCAAAAAAAATTCGTTTTAATACTAGATCAAAAAGAGACCATAATTTTCGGTTTTAATCACTGTGGAGTTTTTGAAACTCCAATGAAGATAATGATTTTCTAAGATACATTTTATTCTTCCCGTATTAGTAACTGTTACATAAAGATTTTTAATAAAGATAATGTTTTTCCAAGATAAATTTTTATCCTCCCGTTCTAGTAACTGTTACATGAAAATTAAAGTAGCCTTTTTTCTAATTGCTGGAGTTCTGGTGAGTTTTGTTATTTCTCATTTAAGAGTCATAAATGTTTGTATTTATTATATAATAAGATATAAGAATCGGAATTTGTAAAAAAATATGTTTGATTATTTATTACCCGAAAACATTTTCGTTTTGAATGCTTGATTAAAACAACACAATAATTTATGGTTTCATTCGATGAGGAACTTTTGAAACTCTAATGAAGATAATGTTTTTCTTAGATAAATTTTATTCTTCGGACTTGGTAAACTTGAACATCAAAAATATGGTAGACATCATTTTTTATTTCAGGATTTCTGATGAATTTTCGTATGGCCCCTTCAAGAATCATAACTATTAATATGATGTCTTTTTCCTCAAGATGGCTAAAAAATTATAAAAGCCTCGCCATTAGTAAAAAAATATTTTTGATTATTTATTGTTCGAAAACATTTCCGTTTGGAATGCTAGATTAAAACAAGACAATATTTTTTTTTTCAATCGATGAGGAGCTTTTAAAACTTTAACAAAGATAAATTTTTACCCCCCCCCGTCCTAATAAGTGTTTCATAAAACATTTAGTAGACCCCTTTTTATTTGCAGGAGTTCTGGTGAGTTTTGTTAGCTATCCTTTAAAAGTCATAAAAGTTTGTATGATGTCCTGTTCCGCAAGATGACTAAAAAATGATATAAGCCTCGCAATTTGTAAAAAAATATTTTTAATCGTTGAGGAGCTTTTAAACTCCAATGAAGATAATGTTTTTCCTAGATAAATTTAATTCTTCGCAATTTGTAATTTTGAACATCAAAACTATGGTAGACATATTTTTTTATTTCAGGATATCTGATGAGTTTTCGTATGGCCCCTTTAAGAATTATAACTATTAATATGATGTCTTTTTTTTCAACATAACTAAGAAAAGATATAATCCTCGCAATTTGTAAAAAAATATTTTTGATTATTTATTGTCCGAAAAAATTTTCGTTTCGGATGCTAGATTAAAAACAAGACAATAATTGATGGTTTCAATCGATGAGGAGTTTTTGAAACTCCAATGAAGATAATTTTTTTCCAAGATAAATTTATTGTTCGAAAACATTGCCGTTTCAAATGCTAGATTACAACAAGACAATAATTTATGTTTTCAATCGATGAGGAGTTTTTGAAAGTGGAATGAAGAAAATTTTTTTCCAAGATAAATTTTATTCTTCGGGCTTGCTAAACTTGAACAAGAAAACTTTGGTAGACATATTTTTTTTTTTGGATGTCAGGAGTTTTTATGAGTTGTCGTATGGCCCCTTTTAGGAATCATAACAATTAATATGATTTAATTTTTCTTCAAGATGACTAAAGAGGAAATAAGAATGGGAATTTAGGAAAAAAAAATTTTTATTATTTATTGTTCGAAAACATTTTCGTTTTGATCGCTTGATTAAAACAAGGCCATCATTTTTGTTTTAAATCGTTGCGGAGCTTTTGAAACTCCAATGAAGATATTGTTTTTCCAAGATAAATTTTATTATTCGGAATGGTAAACTTGAACATCAAAACTATGGTAGACATCTTTGTTTATTTCAGGATTTCTGAAGAATTTTCGTATGGCCCCTTTAAGAATCATAACTATTAATATGATGTCTTTTTTTTTCAACATAACTAAGAAAAGATATAAGCCTCGCAATTTGTAAAAAAATATTTTTTAATTATTTATCGCCCGAAAACATTTTCGTTCCGAATGCTAGATTAAAACTAGACAATAATTCATGGTTTCGATCGATGAGGAGTTTTTGAAACTCCAATGAAGATAATGTATTTCCAAGATAAATTTTATTCTTCGGTCTTGGTAAACTTGAACATGAAACCTTTGGTAGGCATATTTTTTTTGGATTTCAGGAGTTTTTATTAGTTGTTGTATGTCCCTGTTAAGATTCATAAAAGTCAATATGATATTCTTTTCTCTCAAGATGACTAAAAAGATATAATATTCGGAATTTGTAAAAAAAATTTTTGATTATTCATTGCCCTAAAACATTTTCCTTTCGAATGCTAGATTAAAACAAGACAGTAATTTTCGGTTTTTAATCGCTGAGGAGCATTTAAAACTCTAATGAAGATAATGTTTTTCCAAGATAAATTTTATTATTTGGACTTGGTAAACTTGAACCTTTAAGAATCATAACTATTAATATGATGTAATTTTTCTTCAAGATGACTAAAGAAAAATAAGAATCGGAATTTCGATAAAAAAAATGTTTATTATTTATTGATCGAAAACTTTTGTTTTGAATGCTTGATTAAAACAAGACAATAATGATCGGTTTTTAATCGCTGAGGAGCTTTTAAAACTCTAATGAAGATAATGTTTTTCCAAGATAAATTTTTACCCCCCCCCCCCCTCCCTCCGTCCTAGTAATTGTTTCATAAAAATTTTAGTAGACTTTTCTTTAATTGCAGCAGTTCTGGTGAGTTTTGTTATGTAACCTTTAAAAGTCATAGAAGTTGTATGTTTTCCTGTTCCGCAAGATGACTAAAAATAATACAAGCCTGGCAATTTGTAAAAAAATATTTTTAATCGTTGACGAGCTCTTGAAACTCCAATGAAGATAATATTTTTCCAAGATAAATTTTATTCTTCGGACTTGGTAAACTCGAACATCAAAACTTAGGTAGACGTATTTTTTTTTTATGTCAGGAGTTTTTATGAGTTGTCGTATGGACCCTTTAAGAATCATAACAATTAATATGATGTCATTTCTCTTCAAAATGACTAAAGAAGGAATAAGAATCAGAATTTGGAAAAAAAAAATTGTTTATTATTTATTGATCGAAAACATTTTCGTTTCGGATGCTAGATTATAACAAGACCATAATTATTGTTTTAATAGCTGAGGAGCATGTGAAACTCCAATGACAATAATGTTATTCCAAGATAAATTTTATCATTCGGACTTGGTAAACGGTACCTAAAAATTTTAGTAGAAATTTTTTTAATTGCAAGAGTGGTGAGTTTTGTTATGTCTTCTTTAAGAGCAGATAAAATGTTTATATAATGTCCTTTTCCCCACATGATGGCTAAAAAATGATATAAGCTTCGGAATTTGTAAAAAAAAATTTTGATTATTTATTGCCCGAAAACATTTTCGTTTCGAATACTAGATTAAAACAACACAATAATTTTTATGGTTTCAATCGATGAGGAGCATTTGAAACTCTGATAAAGATAATGTTTTCCAAGATAAATTTTTATTCTCCCGTCCTAGTAACTGTTATATAATAATTTTAGTAGCCTTTTTTTTTGAATTGCAGGAGCTCTGGTGAGTTTTGTTATGTCTTCTTCAAGAGTCATAAAAGTTTATATAATTTCCTTTTCCCACAAGATGGCTAAAAAATGATATAAGCTTCGAAATTTGTAAATAAATAAGTTTTATTATTTATTGCCCTAAAACATTTTCGTTTCGAATGCTAGACTAAAACAAGACAGTAATTTTCGGTTTTTAATCGCTGAGGTGCATTTAAAACTCTAATGAAGATAATGTTTTTTCAAGATAAATTTTATTATTTGGACTTGGTAAACTTGAACCTCAAAACTTTGGTAGACATATTTTTTTTGGATGTCAGGAGTTTTTATGAGTTGTCGTTTGGACCTCTTAAGAATCATAACAATTAATATGATGCAATTTTTCTTCATTATGACTAAACAAGGAATACGAATCAGAATTTAGAAAAAAAAATTGTTTATTATTTATTGTTCGAAAACATTTCGGTTTTGAATGCTTGATTTAAACAAGACAATAATGTTCGGTTTTTAATCGCTGAGGAACTTTTAAAACTCTAATGAAGATAATGTTTTTCCAAGATAAATTTTTACTCCCCCTCCCCGTCCTAGTAACTGTTTCATAAAAATTTTAGCAGACTTTTTGTTTAATTGCAGGATTTCTGGTGAGTTTTGTTATGTATCCTTTAAAAGTCATAGAAGTTTGTATGTTGCCCTGTTCCGCAAGATGACTAAAAAATGATATAAGCCTCGCAATTTGTAAAAAAATACTTTTAATCGTTGAGGAGCTTTCCAAACTCCAATGAAGATAATATTTTTCCAAGATAAATTTTATTCTTAGGACTTGGTAAACATCAAAACTATGATAGACATATTTTTTTTTTTGGATTTCAGGAGTTTTTATGAGTTTTCGTATTGCCCCTTTAAGAGTCATAAAAGTTAATATGATGTCATTTTCCCTCAAGATGACTAACAAAGATATAAGAATCCGAATTTGTAAAAAAAATTGTTTGATTATTTATTACCCAAACATTTTCGTTTCGGATGCTCGATTGAAACAACACAATAATTTATGGTTTCAATCGATGAGGAACGTTTGAAACTCTAATGAAGATAATGTTCTTCCTAGATAAATTTTTTTCTTCGGACTTGGTAAACTTTAAAATCAAAACTATGGTTGACATCTTTTTTTATTTCAGGATTTCTGATGAATTTTCTTATGACCCCTTTAAGAATCATAACTATTGATATGATGTTTTTTCCTCAAGATGACTAAGAAATGATATAAGCCTCGCAATTTGTAAAAAATATTTTTAAATTATTTATTGCCCGAAAACATTTTCGTTTCGAATGCTAGATTAAAACAAGACAGTAATTTTCGGTTTTTAATCGCTGAGGAGCATTTCAAATTCTAATGAAGATAATGTTTTTCCAAGATAAATTTTATTATTTGGACTTGGTAAACTTGAATCTTTAAGAATCATAACAATTAATATGATGTAATTTTTCTTCAGGATGACTAAAGAAAAATAAGAATCGGAATTTGAAAAATTTTGTTTATTATTTATTGATCGAAAACATTTTCGTTTTGAATGCTTGATTAAAACAAGACAATAATGATCGGTTTTTAATCACTGGGGAGCTTTTAAAACTCTAATGAAGATAATGTTTTTCCAAGATAAATTTTTACCCCCTCCCCTCCGTCCTAGTAATTGTTTCATAAAAATTTTTGTAGACTTTTTTTTAATTGCAGCAGTTCTGGTGAGTTTTGTTATGTAACCTTTAAAAGTCATAGAAGTTTGTATGTTTTCCTGTTCCGCAAGATGACTAAAATATAATACAAGCCTGGCAATTTGTAAAAAAATATTTTTAATCGTTGAGGAGCTCTTGAAACTCCAATGAAGATAATATTTTTCCAAGATAAATTTTATTCTTCGGACTTGGTAAACTCGAACATCAAAACTTAGGTAGACGTATTTTTTTTTTTATGTCAGGAGTTTTTATGAGTTGTCGTATGGACCCTTTAAGAATCATAACAATTAATATGATGTCATTTCGAATCATAACAATTAATGATGTCAAAAAACTAAAAAATTTTTAAAAAAAAAATTGTTTATTTATTGATCGAAAACATTTTCGTTTCGGATGCTAGATTATAACAAGACCATAATTTATTGTTTTAATAGCTGAGGAGCATGTGAAACTCCAATGACAATAATTGTTATTCCAAGATAAATTTTATCATTCGGACTTGGTAAAACGTACCTAAAAATTTTAGTAGAAATTTTTTTTAATTGCAAGAGTTCTGGTGAGTTTTGTTAATGTCTTCTTTAAGAGTCATAAATGTTTATATAATGTCCTTTTCCCAATGATGGCTAAAAAATGATATAAGCTTCGGAATTTGTAAAAAAATGATTTTGATTATTTATTGCCGCGAAAACATTTTCGTTTCGAATACTAGATTAAAACAACACAATAAATTTATGGTTTCAATCGTGAGGAGCATTTGAAACTCTGATAAAGATAATGTTTTCCAAGATAAATTTTTATTCTCCCGTCCTAGTAACTGTTATATAATAATTTTAGTAGCCTTTTTTTTTGAATTGCAGGAGCTCTGGTGAGTTTTGTTATGTCTTCTTCAAGAGTCATAAAAGTTTATATAATTTCCTTTTCCCACAAGATGGCTAAAAAATGATATAAGCTTCGAAATTTGTAAATAAATAGTTTATTATTTATTGCCCTAAAACATTTTCGTTTCGAATGCTAGACTAAAACAAGACAGTAATTTTCGGTTTTTAATCGCTGAGGTGCATTTAAAACTCTAATGAAGATAATGTTTTTCAAGATAAATTTTATTATTTGGACTTGGTAAACTTGAACCTCAAACTTTGGTAGACATATTTTTTTTGGATGTCAGGAGTTTTTATGAGTTGTCGTTTGGACCTCTTAAGAATCATAACAATTAATATGATGCAATTTTTCTTCATTATGACTAAACAAGGAATACGAATCAGAATTTAGAAAAAAAATTGTTTATTATTTATTGTTCGAAAACATTTCGGTTTTGGAATGCTGATTTAAACAAGACAATAATGTTCGGTTTTTAATCGCTGAGGACTTTTAAAACTCTAATGAAGATAATGTTTTTCCAGATAAATTTTTACTCCCCCTCCCCGTCCTAGTAACTGTTTCATAAAAATTTTAGCAGACTTTGTTTTATTGCAGGATTTCTGGTGAGTTTTGTTATGTATCCTTTAAAAGTCATAGAAGTTTGTATGTTGCCCTGTTCCGCAAGATGACTAAAAAATGAATAAGCCTCCAATTTGTAAAAAAATACTTTTAATCGTTGAGGAGCTTTCCAAACTCCTGAAGATAATATTTTTCCAAGATAAATTTTATTCTTAGGACTTGGTAAACATCAAACTATGATAGACATATTTTTTTTTTTTGGATTTCAGAGTTTTTATGAGTTTCGTATTGCCCCTTTAAGAGTCATAAAGTTAATATGATGTCATTTTCCCTCAAGATGACTAACAAATATATAAAATCCGAATTTGTAAAAAAATTGTTTGATTATTTTACCCAAACATTTTCGTTTCGGATGCTCGATTGAAACAACACAATAATTTATGGTTTCAATCGATGAGGAACGTTTGAAACTCTAATGAAGATAATGTTCTTCCTAGATAAATTTTTTTCTTCGGACTTGGGTAACTTTAAATCAAAACTATGTTGACATCTTTTTTTATTTCAGGATTTCTGATGAATTTTCTTATGACCCCTTTAAGAATCATAACTATTGATATGATGTTTTTTTCCTCAAGATGACTAAGAAATGATATAAGCCTCGCAATTTGTAAAAAATATTTTTAAATTATTTATTGCCCGAAAACATTTTCGTTTCGAATGCTAGATTAAAACAAGACAGTAATTTTCGGTTTTTAATCGCTGAGGAGCATTTCAAATTCTAATGAAGATAATGTTTTTCCAAGATAAATTTTATTATTTGGACTTGGTAAACTTGAATCTTTAAGAATCATAACAATTAATATGATGTAATTTTTCTTCAGGATGACTAAAGAAAAATAAGAATCGGAATTGAAAAATTTTGTTTATTATTTATTGATCGAAAACATTTCGTTTTGAATGCTTGATTAAAACAAGACAATAATGATCGGTTTTTAATCACTGGGACTTTAAAACTCTAATGAAGATAATGTTTTTCCAAGATAAATTTTACCCTCCCCTCCTAGTAATTGTTTCATAAAAATTTTTGTAGACTTTTTTTTAATTGCGCAGTTCTGGTGAGTTTTGTTATGTAACCTTTAAAAGTCATAGAAGTTTGTATGTTTTCCTGTTCCGCAAGATGACTAAAATATAATACAAGCCTGGCAATTTGTAAAAAAATATTTTAATCGTTGAGGAGCTCTTGAAACCCAATGAAGATAATATTTTTCCAAGATAAATTTTATTCTTCGGACTTGGTAAACTCGAACATCAAAACTTAGGTAGACGTATTTTTTTTTTTATGTCCAGAGTTTTTATGAGTTGTCGTATGGACCCTTTAAGAATCATAACAATTAATTATGATGTCATTTCTCTTCAAAATGACTAAAGAAGGAATAAGAATCAGAATTTGGAAAAAAAAAAATTGTTTATTATTTATTGATCGAAAACATTTTCGTTTCGGATGCTAGATTATAACAAGACCATAATTTATTGTTTTAATAGCTGAGGAGCATGTGAAACTCCAATGACAATAATGTTATTCCAAGATAAATTTTATCATTCGGACTTGGTAAACGGTACCTAAAAATTTTAGTAGAAATTTTTTTTAATTGCAAGAGTTCTGGTGAGTTGTGTTATGTCTTCTTTAAGAGTCATAAATGTTTATATAATGTCCTTTTCCCACATGATGGCTAAAAATGATATAAGCTTCGGAATTTGTAAAAAAAGAATTTTGATTATTTATTGCCCGAAAACATTTTCGTTTCGAATACTAGATTAAAACAACACAATAATTTATGGTTTCAATCGATGAGGAGCATTTGAAACTCTGATAAAGATAATGTTTTCCAAGATAAATTTTTATTCTCCCGTCCTAGTAACTGTTATATAATAATTTTAGTAGCCTTTTTTTTTGAATTGCAGGAGCTCTGGTGAGTTTTGTTATGTCTTCTTCAAGAGTCATAAAAGTTTATATAATTTCCTTTTCCCACAAGATGGCTAAAAAATGATATAAGCTTCGAAATTTGTAAATAAATATTTTATTATTTATTGCCCTAAAACATTTTCGTTTCGAATGCTAGACTAAAACAAGACAGTAATTTTCGGTTTTTAATCGCTGAGGTGCATTTAAAACTCTAATGAAGATAATGTTTTTTCAAGATAAATTTTATTATATTTGGACTTGGTAAACTGAACCTCAAAACTTTGGTAGACATATTTTTTTGGATGTCAGGAGTTTTTAGTTGTCGTTTGACCTCTTAAGAATCATAACAATTAATATGATGCAATTTTTCTCATTATGACTAAACAAGGAATACGATATCAGAATTTAGAAAAAAAAATTGTTTATTATTTATTGTTCGAAAACATTTCGGTTTGAATGCTTGATTTAAACAAGACAATAATGTTCGTTTTTAATCGCTGAGGAACTTTTAAAACTCTAATGAAGATAATGTTTTTCCAAGATAAATTTTTACTATCCCCCTCCCCGTCCTAGTAACTGTTTCATAAAAATTTATAGCAGACTTTTTGTTTAATTGCAGGATTTCTGGTGAGTTTTGTTATGTATCCTTTAAAAGTCATAGAAGTTTGTATGTTGCCCCGTTCCGCAAGATGACTAAAAAATGATATAAGCCTCGCAATTTGTAAAAAAATACTTTTAATCGTTGAGGAGCTTTCCAAACTCCAATGAAGATAATATTTTTCCAAGATAAATTTTATTCTTAGACTTGGTAAACATCAAAACTATGATAGACATATTTTTTTTTTGGATTTCAGGAGTTTTATGAGTTTTCGTATTGCCCCTTTAAGAGTCATAAAAGTTAATATGATGTCATTTTCCCTCAAGATGACTAACAAAGATATAAGAATCCGAATTTGTAAAAAAAATTGTTTGATTATTTATTACCCAAACATTTTCGTTTCGGATGCTCGATTGAAACAACACAATAATTTATGGTTTCAATCGATGAGGAACGTTTGAAACTCTAATGAAGATAATTTCTTCCTAGATAAATTTTTTCTTCGGACTTGGTAAACTTTAAAATCAAAACTATGGTTGACATCTTTTTTTATTTCAGGATTTCTGATGAATTTTCTTATGACCCCTTTAAGAATCATAACTATTGATATGATGTTTTTTCCTCAAGATGACTAAGAAATGATATAAGCCTCGCAATTTGTAAAAAATATTTTTAAATTATTTATTGCCCGAAAACATTTTCGTTTCGAATGCTAGATTAAAACAAGACAGTAATTTTCGGTTTTTAATCGCTGAGGAGCATTTCAAATTCTAATGAAGATAATGTTTTTCCAAGATAAATTTTATTATTTGGACTTGGTAAACTTGAATCTTTAAGAATCATAACAATTAATATGATGTAATTTTTCTTCAGGATGACTAAAGAAAAATAAGAATCGGAATTTGAAAAATTTTGTTTATTATTTATTGATCGAAAATTTTCGTTTTGAATGCTTGATTAAAACAAGACAATAATGATCGGTTTTTAATCACTGGGGAGCTTTTAAACTCTAATGAAGATAATGTTTTTCCAAGATAAATTTTTACCCCCTCCCCTCCGTCCTAGTAATTGTTTCATAAAAATTTTTGTAGACTTTTTTTAATTGCAGCAGTTCTGGTGAGTTTTGTTATGTAACCTTTAAAAGTCATAGAAGTTTGTATGTTTTCCTGTTCCGCAAGATGACTAAAATAAATACAAGCTGGCAATTTGTAAAAAAATATTTTTAATCGTTGAGGAGCTCTTGAAACTCCAATGAAGATAATATTTTTCCAAGATAAATTTTATTCTTCGGACTTGGTAAACTCGAACATCAAACTTAGGTAGACGTATTTTTTTTTTTATGTCAGGAGTTTTTATGAGTTGTCGTATGGACCCTTTAAGAATCATAACAATTAATATGATGTCATTTCTCTTCAAAATGACTAAAGAAGGAATAAGAATCAGAATTTGGAAAAAAAAAAATTGTTTATTATTTATTTGATCGAAAACATTTTCGTTTCGGATGCTAGATTATAACAAGACCATAATTTATTGTTTTAATAGCTGAGGAGCATGTGAAACTCCAATGACAATAATGTTATTCCAAGATAAATTTTATCATTCGGACTTGGTAAACGGTACTAAAAATTTTAGTAGAAATTTTTTTTAATTGCAAGAGTTCTGGTGAGTTTTGTTATGTCTTCTTTAAGAGTCATAAATGTTTTATATAATGTCCTTTTCCCACATGATGGCTAAAAAATGATATAAGCTTCGGAATTTGTAAAAAAAGAAATTTTGATTATTTATTGCCCGAAAACATTTTCGTTTCGAATACTAGATTAAAACAACACAATAATTTATGGTTTCAATCGATGAGGAGCATTTGAAACTCTGATAAAGATAATGTTTTCCAAGATAAATTTTTATTCTCCGTCCTAGTAACTGTTATATAATATTTTAGTAGCCTTTTTTTTGAATTGCAGGAGCTCTGGTGAGTTTTGTTATGTCTTCTTCAAGAGTCATAAAAGTTTATATAATTTCCTTTTCCCACAAGATGGCTAAAAAATGATATAAGCTTCGAAATTTGTAAATAAATAAGTTTTATTATTTATTGCCCTAAAACATTTTCGTTTCGAATGCTAGACTAAAACAAGACAGTAATTTTCGGTTTTTAATCGCTGAGGTGCATTTAAAACTCTAATGAAGATAATGTTTTTTCAAGATAAATTTTATTATTTGGACTTGGTAAACTTGAACCTCAAAACTTTGGTAGACATATTTTTTTTGGATGTCAGGAGTTTTATGAGTTGTCGTTTGGACCTCTTAAGAATCATAACAATTAATATGATAATTTTTCTTCATTATGACTAAACAAGGAATACGAATCAGAATTTAGAAAAAAAAATTGTTTATTATTTATTGTTCGAAAACATTTCGGTTTTGAATGCTTGATTTAAACAAGACAATAATGTTCGGTTTTTAATCGCTGAGGAACTTTTAAAACTCTAATGAAGATAATGTTTTTCCAAGATAAATTTTTACTCCCCCTCCCCGTCCTAGTAACTGTTTCATAAAAATTTTAGCAGACTTTTTGTTTAATTGCAGGATTTCTGGTGAGTTTTGTTATGTATCCTTTAAAAGTCATAGAAGTTTGTATGTTGCCCTGTTCCGCAAGATGACTAAAAAATGATATAAGCCTCGCAATTTGTAAAAAAATACTTTTAATCGTTGAGGAGCTTTCCAAACTCCAATGAAGATAATATTTTTCCAAGATAAATTTTATTCTTAGGACTTGGTAAACATCAAAACTATGATAGACATATTTTTTTTTTTGGATTTCAGGAGTTTTTATGAGTTTTCGTATTGCCCCTTTAAGAGTCATAAAAGTTAATATGATGTCATTTTCCCTCAAGATGACTAACAAAGATATAAGAATCCGAATTTGTAAAAAAAATTGTTTGATTATTTATTACCCAAACATTTTCGTTTCGGATGCTCGATTGAAACAACACAATAATTTATGGTTTCAATCGATGAGGAACGTTTGAAACTCTAATGAAGATAATGTTCTTCCTAGATAAATTTTTTTCTTCGGACTTGGTAAACTTTAAAATCAAAACTATGGTTGACATCTTTTTTATTTCAGGATTTCTGATGAATTTTCTTATGACCCCTTTAAGAATCATAACTATTGATATATGTTTTTTCCTCAAGATGACTAAGAAATGATATAAGCCTCGCAATTTGTAAAAAATATATTTTAAATTATTTATTGCCCGAAAACATTTTCGTTTCGAATGCTAGATTAAAACAAGACAGTAATTTTCGGTTTTTAATCGCTGAGGAGCATTTCAAATTCTAATGAAGATAATGTTTTTCCAAGATAAATTTTATTATTTGGACTTGGTAAACTTGAATCTTTAAGAATCATAACAATTAATATGATGTAATTTTTCTTCAGGATGACTAAAGAAAAATAAGAATCGGAATTTGAAAAATTTTGTTTATTATTTATTGATCGAAAACATTTTCGTTTTGAATGCTTGATTAAAACAAGACAATAATGATCGGTTTTTAATCACTGGGGAGCTTTTAAAACTCTAATGAAGATAATGTTTTTCCAAGATAAATTTTTACCCCCTCCCCTCCGTCCTAGTAATTGTTTCATAAAAATTTTTGTAGACTTTTTTTAATTGCAGCAGTTCTGGTGAGTTTTGTTATGTAACCTTTAAAAGTCATAGAAGTTTGTATGTTTTCCTGTTCCGCAAGATGACTAAAATATAATACAAGCCTGGCAATTTGTAAAAAAATATTTTTAATCGTTGAGGAGCTCTTGAAACTCCAATGAAGATAATATTTTTCCAAGATAAATTTTATTCTTCGGACTGGTAAACTCGAACATCAAAACTTAGGTAGACGTATTTTTTTTTTTATGTCAGGAGTTTTTATGAGTTGTGTCGTATGGACCCTTTAAGAATCATAACAATTAATATGATGTCATTTCTCTTCAAAATGACTAAAGAAGGAATAAGAATCAGAATTTGGAAAAAAAAAAATTGTTTATTATTTATTGATCGAAAACATTTTCGTTTCGGATGCTAGATTATAACAAGACCATAATTTATTGTTTTAATAGTCTGAGAGCATGTGAAACTCCAATGACAATAATGTATTCCAAGATAAATTTTATCATTCGGACTTGGTAAACGGTACCTAAAAATTTTAGTAGAAATTTTTTTTAATTGCAAGAGTTCTGGTGAGTTTTGTTATGTCTTCTTTAAGAGTCATAAATGTTTATATAATGTCCTTTTCCCACATGATGGCTAAAAAAATGATATAAGCTTCGGAATTTGTAAAAAAAGAAATTTTGATTATTTATTGCCCGAAAACATTTTCGTTTCGAATACTAGATTAAAACAACACAATAATTTATGGTTTCAATCGATGAGGAGCATTTGAAACTCTGATAAAGATAATGTTTTCCAAGATAAATTTTTATTCTCCCGTCCTAGTAACTGTTATATAATAATTTTAGTAGCCTTTTTTTTTGAATTGCAGGAGCTCTGGTGAGTTTTGTTATGTCTTCTTCAAGAGTCATAAAAGTTTATATAATTTCCTTTTCCCACAAGATGGCTAAAAAATGATATAAGCTTCGAAATTTGTAAATAAATAAGTTTTATTATTTATTGCCCTAAAACATTTTCGTTTCGAATGCTAGACTAAAACAAGACAGTAATTTTCGGTTTTTAATCGCTGAGGTGCATTTAAAACTCTAATGAAGATAATGTTTTTTCAAGATAAATTTTATTATTTGGACTTGGTAAACTTGAACCTCAAAACTTTGGTAGACATATTTTTTTTGGATGTCAGGAGTTTTTATGAGTTGTCGTTTGGACCTCTTAAGAATCATAACAATTAATATGATGCAATTTTTCTTCATTATGACTAAACAAGGAATACGAATCAGAATTTAGAAAAAAAAATTGTTTATTATTTATTGTTCGAAAACATTTCGGTTTTGAATGCTTGATTTAAACAAGACAATAATGTTCGGTTTTTAATCGCTGAGGAACTTTTAAAACTCTAATGAAGATAATGTTTTTCCAAGATAAATTTTTACTCCCCCTCCCCGTCCTAGTAACTGTTTCATAAAAATTTTAGCAGACTTTTTGTTTAATTGCAGGATTTCTGGTGAGTTTTGTTATGTATCCTTTAAAAGTCATAGAAGTTTGTATGTTGCCCTGTTCCGCAAGATGACTAAAAAATGATATAAGCCTCGCAATTTGTAAAAAAATACTTTTAATCGTTGAGGAGCTTTCCAAACTCCAATGAAGATAATATTTTTCCAAGATAAATTTTATTCTTAGGACTTGGTAAACATCAAAACTATGATAGACATATTTTTTTTTTTGGATTTCAGGAGTTTTTATGAGTTTTCGTATTGCCCCTTTAAGAGTCATAAAAGTTAATATGATGTCATTTTCCCTCAAGATGACTAACAAAGATATAAGAATCCGAATTTGTAAAAAAAATTGTTTGATTATTTATTACCCAAACATTTTCGTTTCGGATGCTCGATTGAAACAACACAATAATTTATGGTTTCAATCGATGAGGAACGTTTGAAACTCTAATGAAGATAATGTTCTTCCTAGATAAATTTTTTTCTTCGGACTTGGTAAACTTTAAAATCAAAACTATGGTTGACATCTTTTTTTATTTCAGGATTTCTGATGAATTTTCTTATGACCCCTTTAAGAATCATAACTATTGATATGATGTTTTTTCCTCAAGATGACTAAGAAATGATATAAGCCTCGCAATTTGTAAAAAATATTTTTAAATTATTTATTGCCCGAAAACATTTTCGTTTCGAATGCTAGATTAAAACAAGACAGTAATTTTCGGTTTTTAATCGCTGAGGAGCATTTCAAATTCTAATGAAGATAATGTTTTTCCAAGATAAATTTTATTATTTGGACTTGGTAAACTTGAATCTTTAAGAATCATAACAATTAATATGATGTAATTTTTCTTCAGGATGACTAAAGAAAAATAAGAATCGGAATTTGAAAAATTTTGTTTATTATTTATTGATCGAAAACATTTTCGTTTTGAATGCTTGATTAAAACAAGACAATAATGATCGGTTTTTAATCACTGGGGAGCTTTTAAAACTCTAATGAAGATAATGTTTTTCCAAGATAAATTTTTACCCCCTCCCTCCGTCCTAGTAATTGTTTCATAAAAATTTTTGTAGACTTTTTTTTAATTGCAGCAGTTCTGGTGAGTTTTGTTATGTAACCTTTAAAAGTCATAGAAGTTTGTATGTTTTCCTGTTCCGCAAGATGACTAAAATATAATACAAGCCTGGCAATTTGTAAAAAAATATTTTTAATCGTTGAGGAGCTCTTGAAACTCCAATGAAGATAATATTTTTCCAAGATAAATTTTATTCTTCGGACTTGGTAAACTCGAACATCAAAACTTAGGTAGACGTATTTTTTTTTTTATGTCAGGAGTTTTTATGAGTTGTCGTATGGACCCTTTAAGAATCATAACAATTAATATGATGTCATTTCTCTTCAAAATGACTAAAGAAGGAATAAGAATCAGAATTTGGAAAAAAAAAAATTGTTTATTATTTATTGATCGAAAACATTTTCGTTTCGGATGCTAGATTATAACAAGACCATAATTTATTGTTTTAATAGCTGAGGAGCATGTGAAACTCCAATGACAATAATGTTATTCCAAGATAAATTTTATCATTCGGACTTGGTAAACGGTACCTAAAAATTTTAGTAGAAATTTTTTTTAATTGCAAGAGTTCTGGTGAGTTTTGTTATGTCTTCTTTAAGAGTCATAAATGTTTATATAATGTCCTTTTCCCACATGATGGCTAAAAAATGATATAAGCTTCGGAATTTGTAAAAAAAGAAATTTTGATTATTTATTGCCCGAAAACATTTTCGTTTCGAATACTAGATTAAAACAACACAATAATTTATGGTTTCAATCGATGAGGAGCATTTGAAACTCTGATAAAGATAATGTTTTCCAAGATAAATTTTTATTCTCCCGTCCTAGTAACTGTTATATAATAATTTTAGTAGCCTTTTTTTTTGAATTGCAGGAGCTCTGGTGAGTTTTGTTATGTCTTCTTCAAGAGTCATAAAAGTTTATATAATTTCCTTTTCCCACAAGATGGCTAAAAAATGATATAAGCTTCGAAATTTGTAAATAAATAAGTTTTATTATTTATTGCCCTAAAACATTTTCGTTTCGAATGCTAGACTAAAACAAGACAGTAATTTTCGGTTTTTAATCGCTGAGGTGCATTTAAAACTCTAATGAAGATAATGTTTTTTCAAGATAAATTTTATTATTTGGACTTGGTAAACTTGAACCTCAAAACTTTGGTAGACATATTTTTTTTGGATGTCAGGAGTTTTTATGAGTTGTCGTTTGGACCTCTTAAGAATCATAACAATTAATATGATGCAATTTTTCTTCATTATGACTAAACAAGGAATACGAATCAGAATTTAGAAAAAAAAATTGTTTATTATTTATTGTTCGAAAACATTTCGGTTTTGAATGCTTGATTTAAACAAGACAATAATGTTCGGTTTTTAATCGCTGAGGAACTTTTAAAACTCTAATGAAGATAATGTTTTTCCAAGATAAATTTTTACTCCCCCTCCCCGTCCTAGTAACTGTTTCATAAAAATTTTAGCAGACTTTTTGTTTAATTGCAGGATTTCTGGTGAGTTTTGTTATGTATCCTTTAAAAGTCATAGAAGTTTGTATGTTGCCCTGTTCCGCAAGATGACTAAAAAATGATATAAGCCTCGCAATTTGTAAAAAAATACTTTTAATCGTTGAGGAGCTTTCCAAACTCCAATGAAGATAATATTTTTCCAAGATAAATTTTATTCTTAGGACTTGGTAAACATCAAAACTATGATAGACATATTTTTTTTTTTGGATTTCAGGAGTTTTTATGAGTTTTCGTATTGCCCCTTTAAGAGTCATAAAAGTTAATATGATGTCATTTTCCCTCAAGATGACTAACAAAGATATAAGAATCCGAATTTGTAAAAAAAATTGTTTGATTATTTATTACCCAAACATTTTCGTTTCGGATGCTCGATTGAAACAACACAATAATTTATGGTTTCAATCGATGAGGAACGTTTGAAACTCTAATGAAGATAATGTTCTTCCTAGATAAATTTTTTTCTTCGGACTTGGTAAACTTTAAAATCAAAACTATGGTTGACATCTTTTTTTATTTCAGGATTTCTGATGAATTTTCTTATGACCCCTTTAAGAATCATAACTATTGATATGATGTTTTTTCCTCAAGATGACTAAGAAATGATATAAGCCTCGCAATTTGTAAAAAATATTTTTAAATTATTTATTGCCCGAAAACATTTTCGTTTCGAATGCTAGATTAAAACAAGACAGTAATTTTCGGTTTTTAATCGCTGAGGAGCATTTCAAATTCTAATGAAGATAATGTTTTTCCAAGATAAATTTTATTATTTGGACTTGGTAAACTTGAATCTTTAAGAATCATAACAATTAATATGATGTAATTTTTCTTCAGGATGACTAAAGAAAAATAAGAATCGGAATTTGAAAAATTTTGTTTATTATTTATTGATCGAAAACATTTTCGTTTTGAATGCTTGATTAAAACAAGACAATAATGATCGGTTTTTAATCACTGGGGAGCTTTTAAAACTCTAATGAAGATAATGTTTTTCCAAGATAAATTTTTACCCCCTCCCCTCCGTCCTAGTAATTGTTTCATAAAAATTTTTGTAGACTTTTTTTTAATTGCAGCAGTTCTGGTGAGTTTTGTTATGTAACCTTTAAAAGTCATAGAAGTTTGTATGTTTTCCTGTTCCGCAAGATGACTAAAATATAATACAAGCCTGGCAATTTGTAAAAAAATATTTTTAATCGTTGAGGAGCTCTTGAAACTCCAATGAAGATAATATTTTTCCAAGATAAATTTTATTCTTCGGACTTGGTAAACTCGAACATCAAAACTTAGGTAGACGTATTTTTTTTTTTATGTCAGGAGTTTTTATGAGTTGTCGTATGGACCCTTTAAGAATCATAACAATTAATATGATGTCATTTCTCTTCAAAATGACTAAAGAAGGAATAAGAATCAGAATTTGGAAAAAAAAAATTGTTTATTATTTATTGATCGAAAACATTTTCGTTTCGGATGCTAGATTATAACAAGACCATAATTTATTGTTTTAATAGCTGAGGAGCATGTGAAACTCCAATGACAATAATGTTATTCCAAGATAAATTTTATCATTCGGACTTGGTAAACGGTACCTAAAAATTTTAGTAGAAATTTTTTTTAATTGCAAGAGTTCTGGTGAGTTTTGTTATGTCTTCTTTAAGAGTCATAAATGTTTATACAATGTCCTTTTCCCACATGATGGCTAAAAAATGATATAAGCTTCGGAATTTGTAAAAAAAGAAATTTTGATTATTTATTGCCCGAAAACATTTTCGTTTCGAATACTAGATTAAAACAACACAATAATTTATGGTTTCAATCGATGAGGAGCTTTTGAAACTGCAATGAAGATAATGTTTTTCCTAGATAAATTTTATTCTTCGCACTTGCTAAACTTGAACATCAAAACTATGGTAGACATCTTTTTTTATTTCAGGATATCTGATGAGTTTTCGTATGGCCCCTTTAAGAATTATAACTATTAATATGTTGTCTTTTTTTTCAACATAACTAAGAAAAGATATAAGGCTCGCAATTGGTAACAAAATATTTTTGATTATTTATTGCCCGAAAACATTTTCGTTTCGAATGCTCGATTAAAACAAGACAAAAATTTATGGTTTCAATCGATTAGGAGTTTTTGAAACTCCAATAAAGATAATGTTTTTCCAATATAAATTTTATTCCTCGGACTTCGTAAAATTGAAACTCAAAACTTTGGTAGACATATTTTTTTTTGGATGTCAGTAGATTTTATGAGTTGTCGTATGGCCCCTTTAAGAATCATAACAGTTAATATGATTTAATTTTTCTTCAAGATGATTAAAGAAAAAATAAGAATCGGAATTTGGAAAAAAAATTTGTTTATTATTTACTGATCGAAAACATTTTCGTTTTGAATGCTTGATTAAAACAATACAATAATGTTCGGTTTTTAATCGCTGAGGGGCTTTTAAAATTCTAATGAAGATAATATTTTTCCGAGATAAATTTTTACCCCCCCCCCCCCGTCCTATTAACTGTTTCATAAAAAATTTAGTAGACTTTTTTTAATTGCAGGAGTTCTGGTGAGTTTTGTTATGTATCCTTTAAAAGTCATAGAAGTTTGTATGTTGTCCTGTTCCGCAAGATGACTAAAAAATTATATAAGCCTCGCAATTTGTAAAAAAATATTTTTAATCGTTGCGGAGCTTTTGAAACTCCAATGAAGATATTGTTTTTCCAAGATAAATTTTATTCTTCGGGATGGTAAACTTAAACATCAAAACATTGGTAGTTATATTTTTTTTTTTATATCAGCAGTTTCTAAGAGTTTTCGTATAGCCCCTTTAAGAATGATAACAACTAATATGTCTTTTTTATCAAGATGACTAAGAAAAAGTATAAGACTCGACATTAGTAAAAAAATATTTTTGATTATTTATTGCCAAAAAACATTTTGGTTTCGGATGCTAGATTATAACGAGACCGTAATTTTTTGTTTTAATAGCTGAGCAGCATGTGAAACTCCAATGACAATAATGTTTTTCAAGATAAATTTTATCATTCGGACTTGGTAAACCTTACATAAAAATTTTAGTAGACATTTTTTTTAATTCCAGGAGTTCTGGTGAGTTTTGTTATGTCTCATTTAAGAGCCATAAATATTTATATGATGTCCTTTTCCCTCAAGATGACTTTAAAAAGATATAACCCTCGCAATTTGTAAAAAAGTATGTTTGTTTATTTATTACCCGAAAACATTTTCGTTTGGAATGCTATATTATAACAAGACTATAATTTTTTGTTTTAATAGCTGAGCAGCATGTGAAACTCCAATGACAATAATGTTTTTCAAGATAAATTTTATCATTCGGACTTGGTAAACCTTACATAAAAATTTTAGTAGACATTTTTTTTAATTCCAGGAGTTCTGGTGAGTTTTGTTATGTCTCATTTAAGAGCCATAAATATTTATATGATGTCCTTTTCCCTCAAGATGACTTTAAAAAGATATAACCCTCGCAATTTGTAAAAAAGTATGTTTGTTTATTTATTACCCGAAAACATTTTCGTTTGGAATGCTATATTATAACAAGACTATAATTTTTGGTTTTAATCGCTGAGAAGCTTATGAAACTCCAATGATTATGGTGTTTTTCTGAAATAAATTTTATCATTCGGACTTGGTAAACGTTACATAAAAATTTTAGTACACTTTTTTTGAATTCCAGGAGCTCTGATGAGTTTTTTTATTTCTCCTTTAAGAATCATAAAGGTTTACATAATGTCTTCTTCGCTCAAGATGACTAAAAAAAGATATAACCCTCACAATTTGTAAAAAAATATCTTTGTTTATTTATTGCCCGAAAACATTTTCGTTTCGAATGCTAGATTATAACAAGACTATAATTTTCGGTTTTAATCGCTGAGAAGCTTATGAAACTCCAATGGCAATGGTGTTTTTCTGAAATAAATTTTATCATTCGGACTTGGTAAACGTTACATAAAAATTTTAGTACACTTTTTTTTTAATTCCAGGAGCTCTGATGAGTTTTTTTTTTTTCTCCTTTAAGAATTATAAAGGTTTACATAATGTCTTTTTCGCTCAAGATGACTAAAAAAACATATAAGCTTCGCACTTTGTAAAAAAATATTTTTAATCATTGAGGAGCTTTTGAAACTCCAATGAAGATAATATTTTTCCAAGATAAATTTTATTCTTCGGACTTGGTAAACTTGAACATCAAAACGTTGGTAAACATATTTTTTTTTTAGGATTTCAGGAGTTTTTAAGAATTTTCGTAATGTCCCTTTAAGAGTCATAAAAGTTATTATGCTGTCCTTTTCCCTCAAAATGACTAACAAAGATATAAGAATCGGAATTTGTAAAAAAATATCTTTGATTATTTATTACCCCAACATTTTCGTATCGAATGCTAGATTAAAACAGCACAATAATTTATGTTTCAATCGATGAGGAGCTTTTAAAACTCCAATGAAGGTATGGTTTTTCCAATATAAATTTTATTCTTCGGACTTGGTAAACTTGAACTTGATTAAGTAAACCTCAAAACTATTGTAGCCATTTTTTTTTATTTCAGGAGTTCTGATGGGTTTTTGTATGGCCCCCTTAAGAATTATAACAATTAATATGATGTCCTTTTTCCTCAAGATCACTAAGAAAAGTCGTAAGCCTCGCTATTTGTAAAAAAATATTTTTGATTGTTTATTCCCCGAATACATTTTTGTTTCGAATGCTAGATAAAAACAAGACAATAATTTTCGGTTTTAATCCCTCAGGAGCTTTTGAAACTCCAATGAAGATAATGTTTTTCAAGATAAATTTTATTTTTCAGACTTTGTAAACTTGAACATAAAAACTATAGTAGACATTTTTTTTTTTTAATTCCAAGAGTTCTGATGAGTTTTTTTATTTATTCTTTAAGAATCATAAAGGTTTATATGATGTCCTTTTCCCACAAGATGACTAAAAGAAGATATAAGCCTCGCCATTTGTAAAAAAATATTGTTGACTATTTATTGCCCAAATACATTTTCGTTTCGAATGCTAGATTATAACAAGAATATAATTTTTGGTTTTAATCGCTGAGAAGATTATGAAACTCCAATGATAATGGTGTTTTTCTGAAATAAATTTTATCATTCGGACTTGGTAAACGTTACATAAAAATTTTAGTACACTTGTTTTTAAATTCCAGGAGCTCTGATGAGTTTTTTTATTTCTCCTTTAAGAATCATAAAGGTTTACATAATGTCTTTTTCGCTCAAGATGACTAAAAAAAGATATAACCCTCGCAATTTGTAAAAAAATATCTTTGTTTATTTATTGCCCGAAAACATTTTCTTTTCGAATGCTAGATTAAAACAAGACAATAATTCATCGTTTCAATCGATGAGGAGTTTTTGAAACTCCAATGAAGATAATGTTTTTCCAAGATAAATATAATTCTTCTTACTTGGTAAACATTACTTCGAAGTTTTGGTAGACATTTTATTTGATTTCAGATGTTCTGTTGAGTTTTTTTGTGGTCCCTCTTAGAGTTAACTGATATGATGTACTTTGCCCTGAACGTACTGATGAGCTTTTAAAACTCCAATGATGATAATGTTTTCCCAAGATAAATTTTATCCATCGGAGTTGGTGAACGTTACATCGAAAGTTTGGTTGACTTTTTTTTGGATTTGAGGAGTTCGGTTGAGTTTTCGTATGGCCCATTTAAGAATTGTAACAATTAAGATGATGTCCTTTTTCCTCAAGATAACTAAGAAAAGTTATAAGCCTCGCAATTTTTCAATAAAATATTTTTGGTTATTTATTAACAAAACATTTTCGTTTCGAATGCTAGATTAGTACAAGACAATAATTTTCGGTTTTAATCGCTGAGGAGCTTTTGAAGTTCCAATGAAGATAATGTTTTTTCAAGATAAATATAATAACTGTTACATAAAAATTTCGGTAAAAAGTTTATTTTTATTTGAGGAATTCTGTTGAGTTTTGTTATGGCCCCTTTAAGAGTCATAAAAGTTTATATGACATTCTTTTTCCTCAAAATGTCTAACAAAGATATAAGAATCGGAATTTGTAAAAAAATATCTTTGATTATTTATTACCCCAACATTTTCGTTTCGAATGCTAGATTAAAACAGCACAACAATTTTCGGTTTTAATCGCTGAGGAGCTTTTGAAAGTCCAATGAAGATAATGTTTTTAAAGATAAATTTTATCCTTCGGACTTGGTGAACGTTACATATAAATTTTAGTAGACTTTTTTTTTTCAATTCCAGGAGTTCTGGTGAGTTTTAGTATGTCCCCAACTAGAATTCTAAAACGTAATATGGTGATCCTTTGATGTAAAGTTGACCAAAAAAATATTTTTGATTATTTAATGTGTACATTTTCGTTTCGCATGCTAAATTTAAACAAGACAATAATTATTGGTTTTATTCGCTGAGAATCTTTTCAATCTTCAATGAAAATAATGTTTTCCGATATAAATTTTTACCCTCTGTCCTAGTAACTGTTCCATAAAAATTTTGGTAAAAATTTTATTTGGATTCTAGGAGTTCTGGTGAGTTTTTTTATTTCTCCTTTAAGAGTCATACATGTTTATATAATGTCCTTTTCTCTCAAGATGACTAAAAAAAGATATAACCCTCGTAACTTATACATAGAAATATGTATGATTATTTATTGCCCGAAAACATTTTCGTATCGAATGCTAGATTAAACCAAGACAATAATTTTCGGTTTTAATCACTGAGGAGCTTTTGAAACCTCAATGAGGATAATGTTTTTAAAGATAAATTTTATCTTTAGAACTTGGTAAACTTGGACATTAAAACTGTGGTAGACAATTTTTTTTTCGTTTTCAGGATTTTTGATGCGAATTCGTACGGCCCCTTTAGGAGTTATAACAATTGATATGATGTTCTTTTTTCTCAAGATGACTAAAAAAAGATGTAAGAATTGCTATTTGTAAAACATGTTTTTGATTATTTATATTCCGAAAACATTTTTGTTTCGAACGCTAGATTAAACTAGACAATAATTGTCGGGTTTAATCGCTGAGGAGCTTGTGAAACTCCAACGAAGTTAATGTTTTTCCAAGATTAATTTTATCTTTCGGACTTGGTAAACTTGAATATCAAAACTATGGTAGACATTATTGTTTTGGATTTCAAGTGTTCTGATGAGTTTTTGTATGGCCCCGTTAAGAATTATAACAATTAATATGATATCTTTTTTCCTCAAGATGACAAACAAGCCAATAATTTTTGGTTTTAATCGCTGAGGAGCTTTTGAAGCTCCAAGGAAGATAATGTTTTTTCAAGATAAATTTAATTCTTCTTACTTGGTAAACGTTACATCAAAATTTTGGTAGTCATTTTTTTTTGGTAGACATTTTATTTGATTTCAGGAGTTCTGTTGAATTTTTTGTGGCCCTCCTAAGAGTTATAAAAACTAATATGATGTCCTTTGTCCTGAAGTTACTGAGGAGCTTTTAAAACTCCAATGATGATAATGTTTTTTCCAAGATAAATTTTATCCTTCGGAGTTGGTGAACGTTACATCGAAATTTTGGTAGACTTTTTTTTGGATTTGAGGAGTTCTGATGAGTTTTCGTTTGGATCATCTTAAAATTATAACAATTAATATGATGTTCTTTTCCCTCAAGATGATTAAAAAAAGATATAAGCCTCGCCCTTTGTAAAAAAATATTTTTGATTATTTATTGCCCGAAAATATTTTCGTTTCAAATGCTAGATTAAAACAAGACAATAATTTTTGGTTTTAATCGCTGAGGAGCTTTTGAAAGTCCAATGAAGATAATAGTTTTCCAAGAAAATCTTGTTAAACTTGAACATCAAAACTATTGTAGCCATTTTTTTTATTTGAGGAATTCTATTGAGTTTTGTTATGGCCCCTTTAAGAGTCATAAAAGTTTATATGACATCCTTTTCGCTCAAGATAACTAAAAAAAGATTTAACACTCGCATTTTATAAAAAAAATTTTCGATTATTTATTAACCCGAAAACATTTTTGTTTCGAATTTGAGATTAAACCAAGACAACAATTTTCGGTTTTAATCGCTGAGGAGCTTTTAAAAGTCCAATGAAGATAATGTTTTTAAAGATAAATTTTATCCTTCGGACTTGGTAAACGTTACATATAAATTTTAGTAGACTTTTTTTTTTAATTCCAGAAGTTCTGGTGAGTTTTAGTATGCCCCCCCTCGAATTCTAAAACGTAATATGGTGAACCTTTGATGTAAAGTTGACCAAAAAAATATTTTCGATTATTTAATGTGTACATTTTCGTTTCCCATGCTAAATTTAAACAAGACAATAATTATTGGTTTTATTCGCTGAGAATCTTTTCAATCTTCAATGAAAATAATGTTTTCCGATATAAATTTTTACCCTCTGTCCTAGTAACTGTTCCATAAAAATTTTGGTAAAAATTTTATTTGGATTCTAGGAGTTCTGGTGAGTTTTTTTATTTCTCCTTTAAGAGTCATATATGTTTATATAATGTCCTTTTCTCTCAAGATGACTAAAAAAAATTATAACCCTCGTAACTGATACATAGAAATATGTATGATTATTTATTGCCCGAAAACATTTTCGTATCGAATGCTAGATTAAACCAAGACAATAATTTTCGGTTTTAATCACTGAGGAGCTTTTGAAACCTCAATGAGGATAATGTTTTTAAAGATAAATTTTATCTTTAGAACTTGGTAAACTTGGACATTAAAACTGTGGTAGACAATTTTTTTTTCGTTTTCAGGATTTTTGATGCGAATTCGTACGGCCGCTTTAGGAGTTATAACAATTAATATGATGTTCTTTTTTCTCAAGATGACTAAAAAAAGATATAAGAATTGCTATTTGTAAAACATATTTTTGATTATTTATATTCCGAAAACATTTTTGTTTCGAACGCTAGATTAAACTAGACAATAATTGTCGAGTTTAATCGCTGAGGAGCTTGTAAAACTCCAACGAAGTTAATGTTTTTCCAAGATTAATTTTATCTTTCGGACTTGGTAAACTTGAATATCAAAACTATGGTAGACATTATTGTTTTGGATTTCAAGTGTTCTGATGAGTTTTTGTATGGCCCCGTTAAGAATTATAACAATTAATATGATATCTTTTTTCCTCAAGATGACAAACAAGCCAATAATTTTTGGTTTTAATCGCTGAGGAGCTTTTGAAGCTCCAAGGAAGATAATGTTTTTTCAAGATAAATTTAATTCTTCTTACTTGGTAAACGTTACATCAAAATTTTGGTAGTCATTTTTTTTTGGTAGACATTTTATTTGATTTCAGGAGTTCTGTTGAATTTTTTTGTGGCCCTCCGAAGAGTTATAAAAACTAATATGATGTCCTTTGTCCTGAAGTTACTGAGGAGCTTTTAAAACTCCAATGATGATAATGTTTTTTCCAAGATAAATTTTATCCTTCGGACTTGGAAAACGTTACAGCGAAATTTTGGTCGATCGTGCAATCTCTATATTTCATCCCCACTCTCAGAGGCTGAGTGTCTCCGGCCGCCATCTTGTTTTCTAATACGAGGTTTTCTTCTTGTATGATGTCATGAGACCCTTTTTGATTGTGTACCTCCTACATTAACTCCTCACACCTTTCTCGGAGGTTGAGTCTTTCCAACCGCCATCTTGTTTTCTGATACGAGGTTTTCGTCTTGTATGACGTCACGATACCCTTTTCAGTCGTGCAACCTTCAAATTTCCCCCCCTCTCCTCTATAAGATTCTGAGTGTACCCGGCTGCCGTTTTGTTTTGCCGTTTGTCAGTTCACAATGATCCAATTGACTAGAATCATTTCGAGCATTGTTTTGCTATTGGTTTGAAAGGCTAAAATAATGTAACGAGGTTTTTCCATTTGACTCGATGTTTTAACAGACCAGATTTGTCTTTGCTCGTGGGCAAGAGTGGATAGTCAAAGAGTTTCCAGCTACGAAAGGAATAGAAACGTCCTTTCAGACCTGAGGTGTCGCATGAGAGCCAGTTTTTTTTGCTCATTGACCGTTACATACGGTAACTTCCAACATAGTTTGAGTATCTCTATTTTACACAGTTCTTGAGCCACATCTTGAGTTACTGTTGTTTTGTAATATTCTCATCATGCCGGCTTCTTATTAAAATCAATTCTTGCTTCACATTCAACATGATCTTTGGATAATCTTCGAACACTCCAAGCAACTTCGCTAATGGATTATCACATTAAACTCACCTTCGGGATATTAAGTTTGTAATCTCATCATTTGGATAACACCATCCTTGATATGTCAAGGTATTAAATTGCCCTCTTCTAAGAGAAACGAGATTTTTTAAAGTAGACGTAATTCCGGGTTTTTCACGCGATCAACTTCTACTCCGCTCAACTCATATCGGATCTCATCGAAAAGGTAAGCGATCGCATTGTTTGTCAATTTCGATAATCTCGGAATCGTTATTCCGTCTTGTTGGATGAACTTCCCTTCGACGTAGAGCAGACTGTGGCTGGGTAATGTGTACAAATCTTGGTGTTGCAAACTGATACGAATCTCATCACCAGATGAAAGTTTTGACGAGGCGTAGGGGTGATGAGTGTGAAGTTCTATGCATTCGATTGAATTTCTAATGCGGGACTGCCCTCTAAGTTTAATATGTCTTCCATGTCGATGATAGAACGTAGTATCCTAGTGATTGAAGAAATATAATATTACTCGCACTCAATGATACGCACTCTTCAACAATCTTCACTGGAATGATGCTTCTGTCCGCGGTTACGCCTTTATATACCTTTCTGAAGTCTAAACCCATGGTTTCTTCAGATCGGAAAATTTCTATATGAGATCCAGTAAATATAGGAGGCACAGCTGACCGCAATTGTTAGTTCTCGTTTCTTGATACAGTTTATCGTTTGCAGAGATTCGGCAATTTTTCATATAACGCACGAACTCAGATGGAGGTTTAGCTCCACTACTGTCAAAGTAGTAAACTAATTGTCCAATTTTCTTATAGCAGACCCAATGAGTACCTTTGCCGTAACTGTTGTCCAAATTGAAAATTGCACGTTCGTTTTTCCACGGTTTGTTGGGAAATTCGTCTCTCATAAACACACCTCTAAATGTGCGCACTTTATGCACTTTCGCCAGCAGTAGATCGAAATTACTCAATCTGGTTTTAGGTATAATCCGCTGATATCGTTTAGCTTCGTTGCACAATTTAATCGCACTACCTCCAATCTGTTTTGGCGTTTCGATAACCCGAAGCTTCTTTTTCTTCTTTTTGTTGTTGTCAGCACAACGTCTCATGACTAAATGAGCATCATAGCGATAATCGCTTCTTATATATTTACATCGATGGCCTTCTCCCAGCTGTTGTGTGAATTATCGAAACCAAGCCACTTAACCAATACCTTATTGCCTTTCCTTTTGATCACCTTCTCGACAAGATAGCAGTCAGAATATTTGACCAATTGAAGCTCTTCTTGATAGAAACCTCCTGCGATAGTTTCACCTCTGTCATCCTTCAAGTGATAAGTTACTGGTACAGTGTGTTTAACCCGCTCTATCGTAAATATTTCCGACGTCCAAGACGGTTGATAACCTTTTGCGAACTGAGCCTTATACTTTGAGATTCTCACTCGATCTCCAGCTTGTATCTGGCAGCTTTCATGCCAGATTTCTTTTTACCATAACTTCGAGTAAAGTCGTTTTTCGATTTTCCTTCCGCGCACATCTATCGGCTTCATTTTTATCGTACTATGTTTTCTATTATTGTATTCGCTAAGAAGAGAATCCAAAATTGCTAGCCACTTGTAATTACTTGTAAGCTGAACTTTTTCCACATCTCGGACTTTAATGTACGATTGAATCTTTCCACTATCGAAGCCTTCAGATTGCTGAATGTAGAGTAATGGTTGATCTCACCATTGACTTTCAAAAGTTTTTTAAACTCCTTGTTGTAGAACTCCTTGCCGTTGTCTGTCTGAAGATTATGAGGTTTTCTTTCTTTCAATATCTTTTGAAATGCCTGACTTATTTCGAGCGCTGTCTTATTCTTGACCGGTACAGCCCAAGCGTATTTCGAGAAGCAGTCGATCACGGTAAGAAGGTATTTGTAATCATTATTTATTCGCGAATAAGGAATCAATTCCACCAAGTCTGCCGCCATAAATCATCATACCTTTAAGTAGGACACTTCTTCGTTGAAATGATCTTCTAGCCGGTTTATGGAGCTCACACGATCTGCTCTTTAACAGTCGTCATATTGAACTGAGAGTATGAAATATTACTACTATTATACCACCTATCCGGAGTTGCGATTCTATACGATGAATCTCTGCTTGTTTCTTGGCGCTCTTGGGAGATTCAATCAATTCCCTCAATCTGTTAACTAGAATGTTGGGATCATCGATTCCACTTCCCTTTTTCGACGGGAATAGTTTAGAGATCACTTTTTTATATTCAAATTGTGCTTTAGTTGTCGTATTGAGCCAGTTGGACTGTATTCTATCTTGTGAGCGTTAGTCTGGTTCAATATTTTCTTGTACATTTCGAAGTCATCCTTAGTTGCAAGACCAAGTTTTGGATTTGCCATAAATAATAACTCAAACAGACCAGGTGCCGTAGTAGTCAACCTCACCCACGGAAATAATGTCTTTTTGTATTGAAACAACAGTATCTCCAACGGTAAACCTTCGACCGTCGTAGACTATACCGTAAATCGTATCGAGTTCTTTTATATCATTGTTGACTAGTTTTTTAATATAATTCGAAGCTACCTCACCGACTTCTTTCAAACATTGTTCAACCATTTCTTTGCCTTCAGGAGCTTGAGCTTCTTCTCGAAGCATTTGCAAAGAAGATCTCGGTTCCAAGATTGTCACGGTAGGACTAGCCGATTGAGGACTATTTTCATACACTTCCTCTTTTAAGGGACCCGCTGTTGCTCTGACGTCTTCCGGAGACTCTGGATATAGCCATCTCGATCGGAATATCTCTAATGAAGGAGGCAGTGGAGTTTCCTCAATGCTTCTCCCTGGTTCCTCAATCATAGATTTTGGCGTCATTTCAAATGATTTTTTCTCCTTCTTCATACGCGGGGATAAATAATTAGTTTGAGTCTCTATTAAAGGTGTGCTCAGAACGCTTAATCTGTTTACTGCGTCAATAACTGGTTTATATTTTTCTTTTCGAGACTCCTCAATCTCCTCTCTACTTCTCTTCAATAAGTTGCATTTTCGTTGAATTGCATTCCTCATTTCGATAATTTGGCGAGTAACCGCTTCAGAAGATGTTGACGGTTCCATGTCTGCTAGCTGACTGAGAATTAGATAATCGTTTAAGGTATTATATAGATATCAAATCCTTTTCGATATCTTCCGTTTGACATTTCTCTGTCTTTATCTAACACGATAAAGGCGTACTTGTCATCTTTCCAACACCAATGACATATTTTTTTGAATGTTTTCAAATCCATATCAGAGTTGACGTGATCATCATAGATCCTTCTCAAATTAAGTTCGTCTTGTCGGAATAAAATGAGAAGATTTGAATTTTCTCTGATTAGATGTTTTGGAATTCTGGTATAACTCTGACTCAAGTAGAAACTGTCCACACCATTATGCCGTCCCATGCAAAAGTAGGCTCGAACATTGTCTTGTTTATCGCAGGCGATATCATCGAAAATAAATATAGAATTGACTCGAGCTTCCTTCGGTGACGGTACACTTGAGTTGTCTTCGTATTGAAAAAACCCAATTTCCTCTAGAGGTTCTAGTACCCGTGCTAGTTGCCTATACTTTGGCTGATGTAAAGATTTAGCAAATAAGTAAATATTTTCATACCTCAAACCTGCTGGATCGAGATTTTTTCCCGCAATTTGATGGTCCACATATTAGACATCTGATAGAGTCGGGAAGGAGAGAACCGTGTCTCGATATTTTTACTACGGGACAGCATCTATCTTCGAGATTGGAAATTTGGAGAGTATGGTGTTGCTTTACCAAACGCATGTTGAACTGAGCAGAATTTTTATACTTCACTCCCTTTTATACTTATCGTGGTGTTTGAGACTTGTCGACTAATTTTGATTACGAAAAATAACTTTTTGCTTACATAATGTTTTTAAACAAAAAAAAAATAAATAAAACAAACATTTTTGTTTTGCACTCATCTTAGTTTTCTAAATATAATTTAGAATTAAGCCTTCTCACCACGTCAAGGTGTGAGTGCATCGAGAAGGTTTGCTGATATAATATTGTTGTTAATATTTTCTGCCAAATCATTCCTTTGGTTTACGGGTAAATCAATACCTCGCCAGTGACCAGTACACATACATTCTTTGGTTTACGGGTAAATCAATACCTCGCCAGTGACCATAACATACAGGTTTACGGGTAAATTAATACCTCGCCAGTGACCAAAATATACATTCCACACACATACATTCTTTGGTTTACGGGTAAATTAATACCATGCCAGGGACCACAACACACATTCCTTCGTTAACAACAATAATATATCAACTAAAAGAACAATAGTATCTATTATCTTTTATCTGGAAACGATAAATTTCTTTTAAACCTTTTCCATTTTGATCAATTTTTTTTTCATAGTGTAGATTTTATCAAAAGGGGCTTGAAATAAGAGTTATTGTTTTTTCAACTAAATTAAAATAATCTTCTACCATATCTATTAATGAAAAAAAAACTAATTCTAAATTCTTAAAAAAATATTTTAATTACTTTTTTTATTTAATTTTTTTATTTATTTTTTTATACAAAACTACTTACAACAATAAACTAATTACAACAACAATATTAGTTAATGAGCTATTTTCATCAAAAATATTCACTATTTTTCACAACCAACATCTCAATGAAATGCCGTTTGTTTGTATTGGGAGTTTGATAGATTTAAAAGCTTTTATTGTGAGTACTTATCAAACTCAAGGGAAAAAGATAACTGAAAGGCAGAAATAAAAAAAAAATCATGATATAAAAAACCACGACTATGGATGTTTCGATGAAGCCTGGACCATCTCTAGACTGAAGGTATTGTCATATTGACGCGCTTTACACCAAATTCTTACTGAATATTTCCATCGCCCCTCCGAAATTTCATTTTTAACTGAGGTCATCAGTATCGCTTCCACAGGTATGAAGTCCATGAGAATTGATAAAGGACTGTCTAAAGCCACTCAATGAACGGTTGCTATTGAAAGCAATGAACGAGAAATCAAAACAATAGAGAACATGTAAGTAGAGTAGCCACGAAATACTTTAGGACCTATATAAAAGCAGTACGGAAACATTAGAAGCAAGTAAAGATAAAAAGATATTTATAATTCTGGAGGAAACACCACCAATAATGGAAAAATATATTTATTAGAGATTTATTTCTAAAAAGCTGTTTTTGCTTGCATTATAAAGGTGATTTTACACGATTCCAAAACAACAGAAACTCAAAGGGAATAAAATAGAAACAAGGGATATACAAGCGTGGAAACTATATTAGTGATTATCGCTTTTACTCTAACATATTCTTATGGACAATTCGTAAAGGAACAAGAAAACATGGAAGAAGGTGTATGTGATGGTCAACACCAAAATTGAACCAACACCATTCCGCTTTATGGCTTTCAGTCTGGATAGGTTGTCCAAGAATTTACCCAGTTCTAATTTTAAGGAGACGTGTAAATTCTTCCCCGCTGACCATTTGGGCCTCATGGTCAGAAAGGCGTGTACCCCTATAACTTACATGGACTCGTTCGAGAAACATCGGGAGACGTTTCTATCCCCGAAGGAAGCATTTTATAATCAATTGAATGAAATACCCGTCTCGGACGAGGACTATCAGCTACTGAGGAGCTTTTAAAACTCCAATTAGGATAATGTATTTCCAAGATTAATTTTATCCTTCGGAATTGGTAAACGTTACATCAAAACTATGATAGACATTTTTCTTGGAATTCAGGAGTTCTAATGAGTTTTCGTTTGGCCCCTTTAAGAATTATAACAATTAATATGATGTCCTTTTCCCTCAAGATGACTAAAAAAGGATATAACTCTCGCAATTTGTAAAAAAATATTTTCGATTATTTCATGCTCGGAAACTTTTTCGTTTCGCATCCTAAATTAAAACACTCCACTTATTATCGGTTGTAATCGCTGAGGAGCTTTTCAAACTCCAAAGAGGATAATTTTTTTCCAAGATATATTTGATCCTTCGGACTTGGTAAATGTTACATAAAAATTTTGGTAGACCTTTTTTTTTTTGGGATTTCTAGTTCTGTTAAGTTTTCTTATATCCTTTCTAAGTGTTATGAAAATTAATATAATGAATCTTTGCCTCAACTTGACCATTAAAATTTTTTTTTCCTATGCCATAGTCATTGGTCATTCGACCATCCGACATCTTGCTGCCCAATATAATTTTGATTTTTGTATGTAATCATTTACATATGTTTGATTCTTTATATCCGTCAAAGCAGAACATTCGTTTAGGTGGTCTGCATCCATTTCCGCTTGTTCACATAATTTACATCTAGGATCCTCAGCCACGCCTATCTTGTGGCTTTGTAGATAGTTACCAGTGGCCAGGCGGAAGCGGAAGCAGCTACTGCATCTCTTCTTGGTAGTTCTGCTGGGATCGGGTTTTAAATCAAACATCCATAACGTTTCTCTTCCACCTTGTCCTTGTGCATATTTTTTGTTTCCTCCTTCAAATCACCCGAATTGAATCGTAGGATTTTGGATGGACTCTTTGTGGCAATTCTGCTCCCCTCCTGGTGAGACTGTCCGCTTCCTCATTTCCTGGAATGCCTCAATGGCTCGGAATCCACTGAAGGACTACATTGGTGCCTCGGAGTGTTAGATCGTAGAGAAGGGATTTGCACTCCAAGATATCACTCGACATGCATTTATTCACTCAGTAATGGCGAGGATTGTTGCTTGCGAGTCGACAAAGAGAACAGAGTTCTGAACTTGCCTTCCTGATAGTGTTCTTAGGGCTATTAGGATCGCTGCAATCTCACCGTCAAAATTCGTACTATCCTCACCCATCGCAGCACTGAACTGAAACTCTCTCGAGTAAACTCCTACCCCAGCATTTTTGACGGCTGATTCAGCTGATCCGTCGGTATAAATGTGAAGCCAATCTTGAGGCGGGCACTTTTGAGCTATAGTTTCCAGTGCTATCGCTGTCAGCTCATATTCTGGTGTTTCTTTTTTATCCACCATATGGAGTAGTTGTAGCTCTGCCCTGCTCGTGTGGTTGTGAATTGGGAACTGTGCCTGCATAAATGGCTCCCTTTCTTCACAGTCCAGCTCTTTTTCTTCAAGTAAAGCCTTCGACTTTAGCATGAAAGATTTTTGGGTCTTGAGCCGTTGAGTTGGGATTTTGTGTTTTTTCCAAAACTCTGGATTCGTTCTTCTCATTCGCTCGTGAAGACACATCGCAGCTTGCTCACGTCGTTTCGAAAGGGGTTCTACTGTGGTCTGCAGTTCCATAGCTGCAATAGGAGTTGAGCGCGGTGTGCCCAAAATTAAACGCAGTGCTTTGTTCTGCTGGCTGTCCAATCTTTTCAGGGATGCATCAGCCGCAGTACAGATGACTTCAGAACCGTATTCCAGTACTGGGCGTACATACGTTTTATATGCAAGACCCATCACATCCTGGTGTGGCCTCCCATGTCTTTCCTCCAAGCGTTTTTATAAGCTTAATCCTATTTTCTCCCTTTTCCACCATATCTTCAATTTGGCTGATCCAATTCATTTTGGTGTCTAACCTAACTCCCAGGTATTTTCCTGCATAGGTTCTTGGCAAGGGAACATTGTTATAAATGATTTCCAGCTCGTGCACTATGGTTGATAACGTGAACATTTGAAATTCAGTATTCTGTGTGTTCACTTTCATTTTATTTATATGGTCCAGATAAAAAGTCTTGTCATTGCCTCATTAATTGCTCCTTCGGGTGCTGTTATCTGCTACTAGTCGTATATATTAGTAGATCATCAGCGAACAGTAGGACAGATATTCCGGGTATTCCTCGAGCACAGTCACTAAGTCATCGATCATTATATTAAAAAGTGTGGGGTTCAAAACAGATCCTTGGGAAGTCCCTGTCTAAAAGATCTGAATCTTAAAACCACCTCGTGTCTTACTCGAGAAATCTCTGGGCCAAAAAGGACCGTATGGCTTTGTACATTTTTCCACCAATATTCATTTGGAGGATCTTTTTCAGAAGGACTTTAACGGCAGACTTGTCGAAAGCAGCTTTGAAATCAACATATACTGCAAGTGTATGCTGTTTCCGTTGGAATCGATCTTTCACATCCTCACTAAAACGAGCCACCTGCTCTGTTGTACATCGATGCCTTCGGAAATCTGCTTGTTTTGACGACATCTTTTCCCTATCTAAATACATCTGCAGCCGGGCTAAGACCATTCTCTCATAGAGCTTAGAGAAAAACACTTGTGATCGAGACACGTCGGTAGTTAGATGGACAAGAGGAACATTTGCCTTTTTGAGAATGGGGTCACCTCAGCCTTCCTCCAGGCACAAGGATATCGTGATGTCTAGGCAGCATTGAGAAAACCCAGCACTATGAGCTTAGATTTCGCATCTAGGTGTATAAGGAACTCTGGCAATATGTTATCAGGGCCACCGCTTTTTTCCTTCTTTGTTTGTGCCAGAGCAAGTTCAAGCTCTTCCTTACTGAAGTCGTCTTCAAAACGTTTGTTTTCAGAAAGGTTAAAATAAAAGATTGGTGGTGCGGTATTAATTCTCTTATTTTCTTCTGCTGGTTTATAGTTAGATGTGCTGGCAAAGAATTTACAGAAGCTCCTTGCTATGTCAAGTCCAGAAAATATCTCCTTGTTATTAAACTTAAGAGGGTTGTTCATTGGGTCTTTTCCCCCTTTTAGCTTTGAGATGAATTGATGTGCTTTTATCCCATCTCGACGAAAGTCCAGACTAGCCAAATATTCTCTAAAAGTCTTTCGTTTGGTTTGAATATATTCAACTTTAAGGTTGTTGTAAGTTGTCTTAGCCTAAGAATGTCTTCCATTTTTCTTGACATTTCTGCATCTTTTCTTGCTGCATCTCTACTTTCTTTTAGTTTTTGTAGATTATCATTCCACAATGGAGTGTATCTCTTCATAAATCCGTGAGGGATAGACCGCTTTGCACACTCGAGAATTGCCGCTTGAAGTCGTGCACTGCTTGTATCTACACTCTCCGTAATGGTTCCAGGAGTTATGGCTGTGTGAGTGAGTTGCGAGAACTTTTTCCACTCGCCTTTTTTAAATTCCATCTGAGCATTCGAGGTACTGTATTATTACTTGAATTTGAGTAGCCACTAAGGTATGCAACCATTATTTTGTGACCAAATCCTCCAGGTGGAGGGGCAACTGTGTGGGAGATCAGCGGAGCTATTCGGGGGTGCACCAATAATAGATCAGGGTGTTGTCCTTTATAATCCATAAAAGTAGGCTTTGAATTTTCGTTTTCTACAAATTCTATCATATTTGTGTCAATAAATTCCTCCATAATTTCTCCTGCTGAATTTGAGTTTGCGTAACCCTATCGTCTGGAGTGTGCGTTGAACTCTCCATACACAAGGGATCTATCAGTCAATGAGTTTTCCAGCCAACTCAAATTCGGTTTATTATTAGGTGGGTTGTAAACCACAAATATTTGATGGTGGAGATTGCTTGACCATAGATTTATTTCCACCTCTTCCAATTTATCATTCGCATCCATTTCTTTTTTAACTTGGAACTTAGCCGTGAAAGAAGATCTTACACAAACAAGTATCCCGATGCTATTTGCCTAGCTCTTGGTAGTGAAAAATCTGGGAACCTAAAGTATTCCAGATTGTCAGCAGCAGCGCCTGCCTCAACAATGCAAAAAAATCAATATTGTTTGAAATTACAAAATGCTTCAACTCGGTGTATTTTTCACTGGTGAGACCACCTGCATTCCAAAAAAGAGTCTTTAAGATAAAGTTTTCGTGGCGTTGAGAAAGGCCGTTTGCGTTGGCCTGGCTTAGTGCTGGCCGCGCCATGAGTCGCTTTGGTAAAACTGGACGTCTGGCGACTATGTGATCGTTTGGTTGGTTATCCAGGGGCACGACGAGGACGTGATCACAACACCCCCGGCCATTAAAATATATAAGCCTCTTTAATATAAGAACCTATGCCTTCAAGTTTTTCAAACAGATCTTTTTGATTATTTGATGCTCGAAAACATTTCTTTTTCGCATGCTTGATTAAAAAATGACAATAATTATTGCAGGTGCACACTGAGGAGCTTTTGAAATGCCAATGAGGATAATGTTTTTCCAAGATAAATTTTATCCTTTGGACTTGGTAAACGTTACATCAATAATGTGGTAGACTTTTTTTTTTTTGGATTTTAGGAGTTCAGAAGTTTTCGTATTCCCCCTGTAAGAGTCATACAAGTTTATATGATGTCCTATTCCCTCAAGATGATTAAAGAAAGATATAAGCCTCACAATTTGTAAAAAATATTTTTTATTATTTATGGCCCGAAAACATTTTCGTTTCGTATGCTAGATTAAAACAAAACAATAATTTTTGGTTTTAATCGTTGAGGAGCTTTTGAAACTCTAATGAGGATAATGTTTTTCCAAGATAAATTTTATCCTTCGGACTTGGAAAACGTTACATCAAAATTATGGTAGACATTGTTTTTTTGGATTTCAGGAGTTCTGATGAGTTTTTGTATGGCTCCTCTAAGAATTATAACAGTTAATATGATGTCCTTTTCACTCAAGTTGAATTAAAAAAGGATATAACTCTCGCAATTTGTAAAAAAATATTTTCGATTATTTCATGCTCGGAAACTTTTTCGTTTCGCATCCTAAATTAAAACACTCCACTTATTATCGGTTGTAATCGCTGAGGAGCTTTTCAAACTCCAAAGAGATAATTTTTTTCCAAGATATATTTGATCCTTCGGACTTGGTAAATGTTACATAAAAATTTTGGTAGACCTTTTTTTTTTGGGGATTTCTAGTTCTGTTAAGTTTTCTATATCCTTTCTAAGTGTTATGAAAATTAATATAATGAATCTTTGCCCTCAACTTGACCATTAAAATTTTTTTTTCCTATGCCATAGTCATTGGTCATTCGACCATCCGACATCTTGCTGCCCAATTAATTTTGATTTTTGTATGCATTTACATATGTTTGATTCTTTATATCCGTCAAAGCAGAACATTCGTTTAGGTGGTCTGCATCCATTTCCGCTTGTTCACATAATTTACATCTAGGATCCTCAGCCACGCCTATCTTGTGGCTTTGTAGATAGTTACCAGTGGCCAGGCGGAAGCAGGCTACTGCATCTCTTCTTGTAGTTCTGCTGGGATCGGGTTTTAAATCAAACATCCATAACGTTTCTCTTCCACCTTGTCCTTGTGCATATTTTTGTTTCCTCCTTCAAATCACCCGAATTGAATCGTGTAGGATTTTGGATGGACTCTTTGTGGCAATTCTGCTCCCCTCCTGGTGAGACTGTCCGCTTCCTCATTTCCTGGAATGCCTCAATGGCTCGGAATCCACTGAAGGACTACATTGGTGCCTCGGAGTGTTAGATCGTAGAGAAGGGATTTGCACTCCAAGATATCACTCGACATGCATTTATTCATCTAGTAATGGCGAGGATTGTTGCTTGCGAGTCGACAAAGAGAACAGAGTTCTGATAATTGCCTTCCTGATAGTGTTCTTAGGGCTATTAGGATCGCTGCAATCTCACCGTCAAAAATTCGTACTATCCTCACCATCGCAGCACTGAACTGAAACTCTCTCGAGTAAACTCCTACCCCAGCATTTTTGACGGCTGATTCAGCTGATCCGTCGGTATAAATGTGAAGCCAATCTTGAGGCGGGCACTTTTGAGCTATAGTTTCCAGTGCTATCGCTGTCAGCTCATATTCTGGTGTTTTCTTTTTTATCCACCATATGGAGTAGTTGTAGCTCTGCCCTGCTCGTGTGGTTGTGAATTGGGAACTGTGCCTGCATAAATGGCTCCCTTTCTTCACAGTCCAGCTCTTTTTCTTCAAGTAAAGCCTTCGACTTTAGCATGAAAGATTTTTGGGTCTTGAGCCTTGAGTTGGGATTTTGTGTTTTTTCCAAAACTCTGGATTCGTTCTTCTCATTCGCTCGTGAAGACACATCGCAGCTTGCTCACGTCGTTTCGAAAGGGGTTCTACTGTGGTCTGCAGTTCCATAGCTGCAATAGGAGTTGAGCGCGGTGTGCCCAAAATTAAACGCAGTGCTTTGTTCTGCTGGCTGTCCAATCTTTTCAGGGATGCATCAGCCGCAGTACAGATGACTTCAGAACCGTATTCCAGTACTGGGCGTACATACGTTTTATATGCAAGACCCATCACATCCTGGGTGGCCTCCCATGTCTTTCCTCCAAGGCGTTTTATAAGCTTAATCCTATTTTCTCCCTTTTCCACCATATCTTCAATTTGGCTGATCCAATTCATTTTGGTGTCTAACCTAACTCCCAGGTATTTTCCTGCATAGGTTCTTGGCAAGGGAACATTGTTATAAATGATTTCCAGCTCGTGCACTATGGTTGATAACGTGAACATTTGAAATTCAGTATTCTGTGTGTTCACTTTCATTTTATTTATATGGTCCAGATAAAAAGTCTTGTCATTGCCTCATTAATTGCTCCTTCGGGTGCTGTTATGCTGCTACTAGTCGTATATATTAGTAGATCATCAGCGAACAGTAGGACAGATATTCCGGGTATTCCCTCGAGCACAGTCACTAAGTCATCGATCATTATATTAAAAAGTGTGGGGTTCAAACAGATCCTTGGGAAGTCCCTGTCTAAAAGATCTGAATCTTTAAAACCAGCCCTCGTGTCTTACTCGGAGAAATCTCTGGGCCAAAAAGGACCGTATGGCTTTGTACATTTTTCCACCAATATTCATTTGGAGGATCTTTTTCAGAAGGACTTTACGGCAGACTTTGTCGAAAGCAGCTTTGAAATCAACATATACTGCAAGTGTATGCTGTTTCCGTTGGAATCGATCTTTCACATCCTCACTAAAACGAGCCACCTGCTCTGTTGTACATCGATGCCTTCGGAAATCTGCTTGTTTTGACGACATCTTTTCCCTATCTAAATACATCTGCAGCCGGGCTAAGACCATTCTCTCATAGAGCTTAGAGAAAACACTTGTGATCGAGACACGTCGGTAGTTAGATGGACAAGAGGAACATTTGCCTTTTTTGAGAATGGGGTCACCTCAGCCTTCCTCCAGGCACAAGGATATCGTGATGTCTAGGCAGCATTGAGAAAACCCAGCACTATGAGCTTAGATTTCGCATCTAGGTGTATAAGGAACTCTGGCAATATGTTATCAGGGCCACCGCTTTTTTCCTTCTTTGTTTGTGCCAGAGCAAGTTCAAGCTCTTCCTTACTGAAGTCGTCTTCAAAACGTTTGTTTTCAGAAAGGTTAAAATAAAAGATTGGTGGTGCGGTATTAATTCTCTTATTTTCTTCTGCTGGTTTATAGTTAGATGTGCTGGCAAAGAATTTACAGAAGCTCCTTGCTATGTCAAGTCCAGAAAATATCTCCTTGTTATTAAACTTAAGAGGGTTGTTCATTGGGTCTTTTCCCCCTTTTAGCTTTGAGATGAATTGATGTGCTTTTATCCCATCTCGACGAAAGTCCAGACTAGCCAAATATTCTCTAAAAGTCTTTCGTTTGGTTTGAATTATATTCAACTTTAAGGTTGTTGTAAGTTGTCTTAGCCTAAGAATGTCTTCCATTTTTCTTGACATTTCTGCATCTTTTCTTGCTGCATCTCTACTTTCTTTTAGTTTTTGTAGATTATCATTCCACAATGGAGTGTATCTCTTCATAAATCCGTGAGGGATAGACCGCTTTGCACACTCGAGAATTGCCGCTTGAAGTCGTGCACTGCTTGTATCTACACTCTCCGTAATGGTTCCAGGAGTTATGGCTGTGTGAGTGAGTTGCGAGAACTTTTTCCACTCGGCCTTTTTTAAATTCCATCTGAGCATTCGAGGTACTGTATTATTACTTGAATTTGAGTAGCCACTAAGGTATGCAACCATTATTTTGTGACCAAATCCTCCAGGTGGAGGGGCAACTGTGTGGGAGATCAGCGGAGCTATTCGGGGGTGCACCAATAATAGATCAGGGTGGGTGTTGTCACCTTTATAATCCATAAAAGTAGGCTTTGAATTTTCGTTTTCTACAAATTCTATCATATTTGTGTCAATAAATTCCTCCATAATTTCTCCTGCTGAATTTGAGTTTGCGTAACCCTATCGTCTGGAGTGTGCGTTGAACTCTCCATACACAAGGGATCTATCAGTCAATGAGTTTTCCAGCCAACTCAAATTCGGTTTATTATTAGGTGGGTTGTAAACCACAAATATTTGATGGTGGAGATTGCTTGACCATAGATTTATTTCCACCTCTTCCAATTTATCATTCGCATCCATTTCTTTTTTAACTTGGAACTTAGCCGTGAAAGAAGATCTTACACAAACAAGTATCCCCGATGCTATTTGCCTAGCTCTTGGTAGTGAGTAAATCTGGGAACCTAAAGTATTCCAGATTGTCAGCAGCAGCGCCTGCCTCAACAATGCAAAATAAATCAATATTGTTTGAAATTACAAAATGCTTCAACTCGGTGTATTTTTCACTGGTGAGACCACCTGCATTCCAAAAAAGAGTCTTTAAGATAAAGTTTTCGTGGCGTTGAGAAAGGCCGTTTGCGTTGGCCTGGCTTAGTGCTGGCCGCGCCATGAGTCGCTTTTGGTAAAACTGGACGTCTGGCGACTATGTGATCGTTTGGTTGGTTATCCAGGGGCACGACGAGGACGTGATCACAACACCCCCGGCCATTAAAATATATAAGCCTCTTTAATATATAAGAACCTATGCCTTCAAGTTTTTCAAACAGATCTTTTTGATTATTTGATGCTCGAAAACATTTCTTTTTCGCATGCTTGATTAAAAAATGACAATAATTATTGCAGGTGCACACTGAGGAGCTTTTGAAATGCCAATGAGGATAATGTTTTTCCAAGATAAATTTTATCCTTTGGACTTGGTAAACGTTACATCAATAATGTGGTAGACTTTTTTTTTTTGGATTTTAGGAGTTCAGAAGAGTTTTCGTATTCCCCCTGTAAGAGTCATACAAGTTTATATGATGTCCTATTCCCTCAAGATGATTAAAGAAAGATATAAGCCTCACAATTTGTAAAAAAATATTTTTTATTTATTTATGGCCCGAAAACATTTTCGTTTCGTATGCTAGATTAAAACAAAACAATAATTTTTGGTTTTAATCGTTGAGGAGCTTTTGAAACTCTAATGAGGATAATGTTTTTCCAAGATAAATTTTATCCTTCGGACTTGGAAAACGTTACATCAAAATTATGGTAGACATTGTTTTTTTGGATTTCAGGAGTTCTGATGAGTTTTTGTATGGCTCCTCTAAGAATTATAACAGTTAATATGATGTCCTTTTCACTCAAGTTGAATTAAAAAAGATATAAGCCTCACAAATTGTAAAAAAATATTTTCGATTATTTCATGCTCGAAAGCTTTTTCGTTTTGCATCCTTGATTAAAACACTTCAATAATTATCGATTGTGCTCGCTGAGGAGCTTTTAAAACTCCAATGAGGATAATGTTTTTTTAAACATTTTCGTTTCGCATGCTAGATTAAAACAAAACAATAATTTTTGGTTTTAATCGTTGAGGAGCTTTTGAAACTCTAATGAGGATAATGTTTTTCCAAGATAAATTTTATCCTTCGGACTTGGAAAACGTTACATCAAAATTATGGTAGACATTGTTTTTTTGGATTTCAGGAGTTCTGATGAGTTTTTGTATGGCTCCTCTAAGAATTATAACAGTTAATATGATGTCCTTTTCACTCAAGTTGAATAAAAAAAGATATAAGCCTCACAAATTGTAAAAAAATATTTTCGATTATTTCATGCTCGAAAGCTTTTTCGTTTTGCATCCTTGATTAAAACACTTCAATAATTATCGATTGTGCTCGCTGAGGAGCTTTTAAAACTCCAATGAGGATAATGTTTTTCATTAAACATTTTCGTTTCGCATGCTAGCTTAAAACAAAACAATAATTTTTGGTTTTAATCGTTGAGGAGCTTTTGAAACTCCAATGAGAATATTTTTTTCCGAGATAATCTTTTAGCCTTCGGACTTTGTAAACGTTATATCAAAATTTTTTACTAATTCTTTTTTTTTGGATTTCGAAAGTTCTGTTGGGTTTTTCTATAACCTCCCTAAGAGTTATAAAAATCAATATCATGAACCTTTTTCCTAAAGATGGCTAAAAAAATATTTTCGATTATTTGATGTGAACATGTTCAATTCTTATGCCAGGTTAAAACAAGAGAATAATTGTTGTATTAATCGCTGAGGAGCTTTTGAAACTCCAATGAGTATAATGTTTGCCCTATAGTTGACCAAAAAATATTTTAGAATATTTGATGCTCAAAAACATTCCCGTTTCGCATCCTTGATTAAAACATGACAATAATTATCGCATTTGCTCGCTGAGGAGCAATAAAAGACAAAGCAAAATAATTTTTTTCCGAGATAAATTTTTCTCGTTCAAGCCTCGTAAATTTTACATAAATATTTTGGTAAAATTTTTTTTTGTATTTGAGGAGTTCTGTTGAGTTTTGTTATGGTCCCATCACGAGTCATAAAAGTTTATATGATGTCCTATTCCCTCAAGTTGACTAAAAAAAGATATAAGCCTCACAAGTTCTAAAAAAGTTTTTCGATTATTTGATGCTCGTAAACCTAACATACCACTTACTATCGGTTTTGATCGCTGAGGAGATTTTGAAACTCTACTGAGAATAATGTTATTTTAAGATAAGTTTTCATCCTTCAGACTTGGTAAACGTTATATCAAAATTTTTGTAGACATTTTTTTTTTGTATTTCAGGATTCCTGATGAGTTTTCGGATGCCCTCCCCTAATAGTTATAGCAATTAACATGATGAACCTTTTCCCTCAAGTTGACCAAAAGAAGATATAAGCCTCGGAAGTTGCAAAAAAGTATTGTAGATTATTTAATGCTCGAAAACATTTTGGTTTCGCATCCTAGATTAAAACACATTACTAATTATCGGGTTTACTCCCTGAGGAGCTATTAAAACACCAATCAGACGATTTTTTTTTTATAAATATTCACCCTTCGTACTTGTTTAACGTTACATCAAGATTTTGGTAGAACACTTTTTTTGGATTTCATTTGTTCTGTTGAGTTTTTTTATGGCTCCCAAGAGTTATAAATTTAATATAATGAACCTTTGCCATAAAGTTGAACCAAAAATATAAAAGCCTTTCAAGTTTCAAATAAATATTTTTGATTCTTTGAGTGGTATTTTTATTGGTTCATACAATAGAATTATATTTTGAGTATTATAGAACTCTAGAACTATTAGGGGAGCTATCAACCTCGAAAAATAATTACGAAAATTTTACTTTAAGGAGGCCAGTTTTTGGGAAGGGCTCTGGAGAAATATTTTTTTTTTATTTGTATTGATAGCCTGCCAAGGAATGTCAACAATTATTGTAATGAACTTTAGCTCTAAAATTGTTATTGAAATAGTTATAACACTCCTAAGTTGCACAAAACGGAAAATTATTTTTTCGTAACTTTGCGTGGTATTTTGTTTGGTTTAAACATTAGAATTATTTTTTAAAATATTTGAGAACTCTAGAACTATAAAAACTTATAAAAATAATTACAATAATTTTATTGGGGATGGCCACTTTTTAGGGGGCTTTTTGAGATGTAATTCGTTTTGTTTAGAGTTTTGATAGCCCCCCCAAGCAGTTTTAATAATTATCTCAATGAAACTTAGTTGTATAATTAATAATTAAAGAGTTATAAGACTCCTAAGTTGCACAAAACTGGATTTCAGTTATTCATAAATTTGTTGGCTTTTTTTGATAGTTTAAACAATAGAAATATTTTTTTAATTCCATAGAACCCTGGAACTATTTGGGGGCTATTAGAACTACAAAAATAATTAAGAAATTTTCACTTTCTGGGGCCGTTTTTTGGGAGGGCCTTTATTTAATTTCTTTTAGAGTTTTTGTAGCACCCAATGAATTTTTTCAATTATTCTAATGATGTTTAGCTCTGATATTAATAATATTGAAGTTATAATACTCGTAATTTGTACAAAACGGGATTTCCGTTTTTCGCAAGTTTGTGTGGTATTTTTGGTGGTTTAAAAAGTAAAATTATTTCTCAAAAGTATAGGGAACTCTAGAACTCTTAGGGGGTCTATAAGAACACTCAAAAATTTTAAAAAATTTGAGGATGGAGGGCCAACTTCACAGGGGTGTTAAGAAGGCTTTACCACGTCCTGGAACGGTAAGAACTCTTTTTGCTGCTCTGTCAACCATTTAGTTACCACCAATGCCTACATAACCAGGGGATCATAAAAAATGCACTAATGTTCTAATGTTACTTACCTGTTTTATGAGTCCTAAAATAGTATATATTCCTATGTGGTCTGGATACATGTTGTTCATATTTTCAAGGGCACTCAAACAATCTGACACCACAAACACATTTGCAACTGGCGAATTTATCACATCGCGATTGCATTAATCTCAGCGGTATAACATTAAGTCTCCTCTTAGGTTCTTGAGTGTGTAGAATTCGAAAATGATATCGAAATGAAGATAGATTCATTGACTTTCGATTTAATAAAACTTCCTTTGATATTGCAGTCTACTATAAGGTTATGCAAAGTGAAAAATATTCTCCACAGCATTCTATATCATTGATAAACATGTTATGAAAATAATATTATAGTACATTTTAATATATGACGTATATTAACTTTATGAATTTCTTTGATATTAGAGGCTACCATTAGGTTAAGGAGTGCGTAAAATTCGAAAAAGATATCGAAATTAAGATCGGTTCATCAAATTTTGATTTAATACAATGTACATGATTTTATTGATATTGAAGGTATATATTCTTAGGTTATTGAATACATATTGATACTTACGAAAAAAAAAATAGATGAGAAGAGGGAAAGTATGGATGATGATGTGGTTGTTAACCTTAATAATAATAATAATTATATATATATATATATATATATATATATATATATATATATATATATATATATATATATATATATATATATAAGTTAACTGTATATAGGATGTATATAAGATTATTCTTTAGATAAGCTAAATAATTGTTTAAAACACATGTTGTTAAAACACATGTTAATATAGAGAATTGATGTAAACAAAAGGTTAGGTTACAAAACTGTTGTATTAATACAGTGTAGAAAACTTATGTAAGTGTTCGAAATAAAATCACTTCATTCCCACAAGCTGTGTTGTTATTTTTTCAGTCGAATCATAACTGGTGCCGAAACTCGAAGATTTCTGAGGTATAGTCAAATTCATTTAAGTAGTTAGTGATCTCAAAATCTAAAGCTATACGGTACATAATTATGGGAAAAGAAAACTTGCAAAACTTGAATATGAACTGGCTCAGGCGGCGGTAAAACACTCGAAGTTAGAATCTGAGCTGACCAAGGCGACAGACACTATGCAGCTAGAACTAATGAAGATACGAACGCAGAATTCAGCGTTTATCCATGAAGTAATTAGTCAACTAGAACCTTTTACCGGAGTAATAGACGATCTTGACCATTTCATCAAGGGAGGTGATCAGATAAAGAATCTGACAGTGCCCCGAAGAGAAGAGGGTACACTACTGATTCCGTGAGTCTTCTCGAGACGTCTCTAATCGGTCGTATATCTAGGCGTGTTTTAAATGCCATTCAAGGCGATTTGACACACTCCTGGGATACGCTGAAAGTAAGCCTAAAGAAATAATATGGCGGAGGAAGATGGACCCCGGAAGAGGATGTATACTATTTGCTTAAGGAACGAAGGAGTCAAGGGCAATCCGAGGGCGAATTTGCTGAAAAACTGCTTATTGCATATAACAGACTTACTGAAAAAATGGTAGAAGCCTGTGGCCAATCAGAGGGAGCCCGAAAATTGGAGTTCATAAGGAGTGTCATAAAAGTGCAACTCAACCACTACGTGGATCGTCCAGGCTCACTTCCAAGAGACCGGGATTTCGTAGAGTGCGCACACGATCTTATTGATCGTGAGAGAGCGTAACGAAGCACGTTTTGAGAATTTGGAACCAGAGTGGACAAAGGTAAAATCACTGAGGAGGAGACACCAAAGTCCTCGCAGGCAGTCTACCAACACTCGAAATTTCGAAAAGCGATCAGGTAGAGGCCCAGATGAAAGGAGGAGGAAACCAGAACGGCGCTGCTACGAATGTAACCGAACCGGCCACATAGCAGCCCAGTGCAATCTCACAAGGTGCTACGAATGCGGTAGGCGAGGCCATCTTGCAAGGGAATGCCCAAGACGCAACCCACGAACAAATAGGAGGGATCAGCAACACGAACGAATGGAAGTCAATAATCAGGATTGGAGCGGCAGGCGGCCAGACAGCAGGAGCGGCAAGCGCTACACCATCGGGGACTCTTCGGAAGAAGAGAGCGTCTGTTCTGAGCGCAGCAGCTCGGCTACGAGGAAACCCGAGGTAAGTAGTGGGAGTCCTTGGAGGGGAGATCCTTTCGTAAAGGAAATAACGCCGGGACGCAACCGTGCAGATTGAGGATACGGCAACGGGTGGGGCAACCAATCGAGTACTTTAATAATCAATAATAGTGGGACAAGCGGACGGTGGAATAGGTTGCCGTGACGAGGTTAAGAGATTCGAGAATAAAATTTTTAATCGATACGGGAAGCACTAATTCATTAATACGTAAAAGAGGGGTTGAGAAACTGAGTATTTGGGGCGAGCGCAAGTAACTGCTTCTTGTCCACGGTTAGTGGTAAATGCCAAACTTTAGGAGAAACCTCATTGAACCTCTATAAATTAGCAGGGATAAATTTGTGGATAAAGGTTCACGTCATCGAAGAATTAATGCCGGGATACGATTTAATTATAGGGTGCGATATCCTCCAGCGAACGGATCTAAAGAGAAGCGATAGCACAATTGGTAGAACAGAACAAAGAACTGTTTTACCGCGAAAATGAGTTTTTACCGACTACAGGGAAAACTGTACATCGTATCCATCTAAAAACGGAAGCCCCAATATATGTTAAGGATAGGCGATATCCTCAAGCTATGAGGGATATCATCAGGGAGCAGTTCGGAGAACTCCTTCAGCAGAGAATAATCAGACCCAGTAACTCTCCATTTAATAGTCCATTATGGGTAGTCGAGAAGAAGCAAGGTGGGAAGGGCGAAAGAGCGAAACAGTATCGAGTGGTAGTGGATTATCGGAAGTTAAACGAGGGAACGAAAGACGAGAGGTACCCCCTCCCGCGGTTCGAAGACATACTCGATCGCCTTTCGGGTGCAACCGTTTTCAGTACGTTAGATCTCAAGAGCGGGTATCACCAAGTTAAAATGGCCGAGGATGATGTAGAGAAGAAGGCATTTTCATGGGAGCGAGGCCACTTTGAATTTGTTTGGGTGCCTTTTGGGTTAAAGGGGGCCCCACTAACCTTTCAGCGCCTCATGGATGAGCTACAGAGGGGACTGAGCGAAAACTTTTCCCAGGTTTACATGGACGATTTAATTGTCTTTAGTAAATCGGAAGAGGAACATGTAAACCACCTGCGACAAGTCTTTAACAGATTACGTGAATTTGGACTTAAATTATCACGTGAAAAATCAGAATTCTGATTACGCGAAATTCGTTTTTTGGGCCAAATAGTCTCAAAGAGAGGGGTGCAACCAGATCAGTAGCGCGTAAAAGCCATCCGAGAACCACCATCACCTAAAAACGTTCGAGGGGTCAGGCGGTTTTTGGGAATGATAAATTACTACAGAAAATTCATTCCTGGTATAGCGGAATTAACGCACCCATTAACCGAAAAAAGGGAAACGATTTCAACTAAGCGCTGAGCATTTAGCAAGTATCAAGAAATGCAGAGAGATTCTTACCACGAGACCGTTGTTAGCATTTCCTGATTTTAATAGAATATTCAAAATTAGCACGGATGCAAGTGAGGACGCTATTGGGGCGGTCCTATCACAGAATCGAACGAGAACTTCTAGCAGTAGTGTGGGCAGTAGAACATTTTCGTCCATACGTATACGGGAGACGGTTCGAGTTGTTAACTGACCACAAACCTCTAATATACCTAGGTACACTTAAAGAATCGTCAGCACGGGTATCGCGATGGAAAGAACGTCTCGCGGCATATAACTTCAATACGGTGCACAAAAAAGGAGTCGAAAATGTCGTGGCCGATTGGTTATCACGAGATTTAATAGTGAATGCAATCGAGGAAGAAAATATTCCCGTGGAACTGTTAGCACTAAGATCGCGAGAATGGACGCAAAGTGAGCCCGAAGGCTCACCGGTTGACAGTGAATCGGAGGAAAACGTCATCTCGACGGATAGACACCAGGAACTACCTGAAATAGATGAGATTGTCAATGATAAGAAACTTTAGATAATTATTAAGTCAAAGCTGGGTTCTGGGACGGAAACGCGGAGGAGCGTATATGAGGGTTTGGCAACTATAATAGTCCGTGCGCCTGCATCAATAGACGAAGCCGAACTGGAACGAATCTTCGCGGAATTCAGCAAACCCGGTCGCAACTGTTACGTGTATTTAGGAAATCGGACAATCCTGGACAAATTAAAGAGGTTGTGGAGGCAGGAAAGGGTAGGAATGGGGTATCCCTTAATTCGATGTTTAAGGCAAGTGAAGACGATCGCCGATCCAGCGGCGCAATTAAAACTTGTTACTGAACATCACACGGGGAAAACGAACCATAGATGAATAGAAGAGACACTGCGTGCGTTAAAATTATTATACTACTGGAAGAATATAGGCCGAACCTTACGCGAGTGTATTACGCAGTGCGAAGTATGCCAGCGAGCAAAGTATGATCGCCAGTCCCCGGTAGCACAGCAGGTAGCCACACCCACCGCGACTGAACCTCTGCGATCAGTACAAATTGATATCTATTCAAATGAAGGGCAATCGTGGTTAACGGCGATAGATACGTTCAGCAATATCGCAATGGCCTACCCCATCGAAGCGAAAACACCTAGGGCAATATGGGAGGGAGTATTACAATGGTGTGCGACGTACGGTGTACCCGACGATATCGTATCGGATTGTGGAAGAGAATTTGATAATTCACTAATTCGAGACGAAAGCAAAACGTTGGCTATCACGTGGCGGTTGAACACTCCGCATCATATTAAGGGTAGAGGCAGTGTGGAACGGCTACATAACACATTAGGGGAACACCTTAGGTTATTTAAATTGGACGAAATCTTGACCCATACGACGCTATGCCGCGCGCGGTGATCGCATATAATAACACGATACACGCAGCGACGGGGTTATCCCCCGTTGAAATCGTTTTTGGCCAAAGACGGCGGGACAGAGGCGACTTAATCACGGTCAATAGTACTGACCTAATGGCAAATCTATACAGGGCGAGAATAGATCGCCAAGGAACGTGGGCAAAGATTAGAGAAAGGTTGATCCGCAAAAGAACAGATTCGAGTGGATAGAGCGAATAACCGATCCGTAGTTTATAAGAAGGGTCCGTTGGCGCTGGGTACTGTTGTATATAGGCGATTAAGAACCGCTAGGAATAAAACAGCTGCGCGTTATGAGGGTCTCTATAAAGCGATAACAATAAGAGAAAATAATTTGTTTACCATCCTTGACGTAAAATATCCATAACGGTCACGAACGGTTCACTTAGAAGATCTCCGCGTACCCCATATAGTGTCGGAACTCGAGCTGGGCGGTTACGCTCAGCAGAAGACGTCACGATACTAAGAATATATTATTTTTACGTGTAATTAAGAATAGTTGCAATTATTGTGAGAGTCAAAAAATTGAAACATTCAGATTTATTTTGTAAACTTATTTGTGATTCTTCTATTAATTATAAGAGTATTACGTTTAGAATAATTTATAGACTAAGAATTGGACATTTATATTTCTATTGCAAAGTAAGTGATATCATTAAGATCAGTGTAACCTTTTTATTCTTTTCTTTTTTTTGTTCCAAATAATTTTTATTATTAAGTTAAGTGTTAACCTTTCTATATTTTTTTTCTCTTCTGCTAATATTTTTTTTTAGTTCCTCCATACGAAGGAACTGGAGGGAGGAAGTTAACTGTATATAGGATGTATATAAGATTATTCTTTAGATAAGCTAAATAATTGTTTAAAACACATGTTAATATAGAGAATTGATATAAACAAAAGGTGAGGTTACAAAAGTGTTGTATTAATACAGTGTAGAAAACTTAGATGTAAGTGTTCGAAATAAAATCACTTCATTCCCACAAGCTGTGTTGTTATTTCTTCAGTCGAATCATAACTTAATATATATATATATATATATATATATATATATAATATATATATATATATATATATATATATATATATTTATATATATATATATATATATATATATATATATATATATATATATATATATATATATATATATATATAATATTGCATCCTTAGCAAATTTATATTCGTTTGCAATAATATTTGTACATATTATTGACGTAATAATATCTGTATGAATTTCATGGTTACATTATATGTATATAATTCATGGTTATAATTTATATTAGCTTGTAATAATATATATTTTCGTCGTTACAATTTATATTTATATTTGAGGTAGACCTATTTGGAACCAGTTGAGACAGGTTCTGTAAAACTTGAAAATGAAAAAATACAAATTAAAATTAGGGATTAGAATTAGGGAATAAGAATTATTAATATAAATTATATTGGTCACGTGGTGGTCAAGTTAAGAATAGACTAGGGTCCAAAGTCCAAAAGAGCTCCGCAGATTCTGGCCTCAGAACCACCATTTATACCTTACTGACCTTAGACGACCTTGTCCAGATCTACTGATAATTTCTACACTTTCATGGGATCTAATAATCACCTCAGAAATAATATTAAGTATACTCAATTAGTATATTCAATAGGAATGTTTATGTTTTTAATTCAACGACTTTTTTTTCGGATATAATCAGCATTCATCGAACCATGGTTCGTTCTTTTTATTTTAATTAAATCCATCTAACTATTTCTATCACAAGTACATATTATCTAGCTCAAGTTAGCGTGTCTATAAAAGTTTGTAAATTATGTCATCGTGTAAGAAATTTAATTGCCATATCACAGAAGGGCCACCAAGCGTTAATAACCGTTTTTTCTATCTTTAATTATCCCACATTAAAATTTAAGGAAATGTGTATATTTTTAAGCAGTTCTCGGAACACAAAAGAATATAGTCGTTTGAAATTTTCAAATGATTCTTTTTACTTAGGAGCTATTTCAGGAAGTTTGGATTCACATATTGTAATCTATAACTTGCAAACTGGACATATTATATTCAATGTATCATTTGTAATCAATCAAATTATTATTGAGATAGTAAATGTGAGTGCAATTGGAAATATCTGTATTATGTGTAACAAAAAATTAACATGGAAATCGTTAATATATATATATATATATATATATATATATAATATATTATATATATATATTGAATACTCAATGGTTGCCTGTTTTATAATATTGAGGAAGGAGAAAGTCTTGAATTATGACCTTATAAAACTTAAAATAGTGAAAAAATATTTTATTTCAAGTCAACGTTTCGAGCCAACTATGCAGGTCTTCTCACGAAAAACAATTCCGTCCACACGTAATCCCCTGAGGAAGAACAATACAGTTTGGTCAAACATTGGATAATAACAAAATAGTTTTTCGTTATTTGTCATTTGTGACCATCGTTCAGGAACATCTACTTCCTCAATAATATTACAACAAATCATTTTTTTTTTAATTATTGTGATAACGTACATTCAAAAAATACAGTTTCCTCATAATCAACGGTAGAAAAGCTTTGAATTCGTGCCAAAAGTTAAAAAGTTTTGTGCTGACACTCGAAAATTTTCACTGGAGTTTTACGTTTCAGTCATCAATGATCATATTTTATTTCGAAGATCAATGATCAGATTTATTCTTTGCTCCTTCGACGTTGAATTGGACTACCATTGAACCTCACACCTCACTTAACCGCTCCTCATATCTTGAATCCCTTCAGCTATGCTGTAAATCAGGCTACCTCACTTTCCAAATACAATTTTTTAAACCAAATCTCCGGGCTAGCAATGGTTACCCCTCGCTCCCGACATCTCACACATCGTTCTCAATGATCTTCTATACTCCAATATTCCTCTTTACCCAGACGATATTATCTTTATTCGAAAATACGTAGACGATCTCCTCCTAATCATCAATCCAAATAAAATTCCCGGTATCCTATCTAATTTTAACGCTTACCAACCCGCCTCAATTTTACTGTACAACACCAACTCAATAATTCTCTCCCTTTTCTAGACCTTCTAATCATTAAAAATCTCAACAACATCATATCCACAGATTGGTACACTAAACCAACTTACACCGGTAGACTTCTTAATTTCCACTCTAAACCTCCCTGCCACCAAAAATTTAATGTTGCTAAAAATCTCATCCACCGTAGTCTCTCCCCTCTGATCCCCAATTTCATGTTACCAATATCCAACGTATAAAACTGATCCTGTCAAAAAATATTTTCCTCTAATGATTTATCATGGCCAAATCATGGGTAAGTACATTTTATTCTATATAATTATCTCTTTAGAGATGAAAAGCAAGTAAAGCCAGGCGCCCAACAAATAAAAATTCCTATGGAAAATTATATTTATCAAAAATTATTTTATTAACTTTTATTTATCCACGTTGGGCGCCACTATTTACATGAACAAAAAAAAAGGATAAATAAAAGTTAATAAAATAATTTTTAATAATTATATTTGTTGGGCGCCTGGCTTTACTTGCCTTTCATCTCTAAAGAGATAATTATATAGAATAAAAGTTACTTACCCATGATTTGGCCATGATAAATCATTTATTCTACTATGCTAGCTCAGGTGAGAAGGGTTAGGTTGGATATTTTTTATAAAGCAGCAAAAAAGGTTAACAGATCTATTTACAAAAAGAAATATTTACATAATTAATACTATGTACAATAAAAAGACGTTTAAACGTAAGGATATTCATAAATATACTTGGACATCGCCGGATTCACAAACACGAAATCAAATCGATCATGTCTTGATACAACACAGCTGGCAAAGCAGTATAATCAATGTACGGTCTTATCGCGGAGCAGAATGTGGGTCGGATCATGAATTAGTAATCGCGAAACTTCGACAAAAACTTAATATAAAAAAGAGAAAAGAAAACCGTTTCGATTTTGAGAATTTTAATTTGGAAAAATTAAAAAATCCATCAATTAGAAACCAATTCGAGCTAGATGTTAAGAATAGGTTTGAAGCTTTAGAGCTTCCTGACGAGGACCACGAGAATATTGACAAGTTATGGGTAGAGATCAGGGATAATATTAAAGCGGTCGGTAACTCGTGTCTAGGAAAAAAGGAAAATAAGAATAACAAACCGTGGTTTGATGAAGATTGCTTAAACATGTGCGAAAAAAGGAAAGCGGCTAAATTAAAAGCTCTAAATAATCCTAGCGAAGACAATCTGGAATACTTCCGAATCTCAAAGAACGAAACGACAAAATTGCTCAAAAATAAAAAAAGGGAGTATCTTAAAAATAAAATAATTGAAATAGAAACTAATAGAATCGAAAATAACGTAAGAGACATGTACAAAGGTATAAACAGATCACGTAAATATGTAGGGCCCGTAACGTCTGGAATTAGGGATGAAAATAACAATATTCTGACCGATCCGGTTGACATATTGAATAAGTTTAAGGAGCACTTTGACAATATTTTAAATACGGGAAATTATGATCTGTGTCCTCCTTCTGAGTTCCAGAGTGCTGAACCATTGATAGAAGGACCAAGTAAAGAGGAAGTTGAAGTAGCTATCGGTAAATTAAAATCATATAAAGCAGCGGGAATCGATAATATTCCTACTGAACTAATTAAGGCATGCGGGGAAGCTGGAGTTTCTAAAATACATCGGTTGGTTGAAAAGATCTGGGTGAACGAGAAATTACCTGAAGAATGGAAAGAATCTATTCTTATTCCGATTCACAAAAAGGGTCCGAGGACGGATTGTAATAACTATCGAGGAATTTCACTCCTTCCGGTATGTTATAAAATATTCACTGTAATCTTAACCAGTCGAATCACGGAATATGCCGAGGAAATTATCGGAGACTACCAATGCGGATTTAGACGGAATCGTTCGACTATTGATCAAATATTTTCTTTACGGCAAATATTAGAGAAAAAATTGGAGTATAACGGTATTGTTCACCAGCTGTATATAGATTTTAAAAAGGCTTACGATTCTATTGACCGCCAGAAACTGTATAATATTCTAATCGAGCAGGGAATTCCAAAAAAACTAGTAAATCTAGTCAGGTTGTGCTTGACGGAGACAGTCAATAAAGTTAGAATCGGTAATAATTTGTCCGAAAAATTTGAGGTTCGTTCGGGCTTAAAACAGGGGGATTCTCTTTCGCCTGTCCTGTTCAATTTGGCATTAGAACATGCCATTAGGGAGGTAATGCGTACCGAAAAAGGGTTGGATCTGGGTGGGACAACATCCGTGCTGGGCTATGCTGATGATCTGGTACTGTTAAGCGAAGACGTTGAAACTATAAAACTAAATACGACAACGTTAATGAAAGCCGGTAAAGAACTAGGACTCGAAATAAACGTGGATAAAACAAAATATATGGTTAGCTGCAAAAATGGCGATACTACTGGTGATATCGATATAGATGGTAATATGTTTGAACAGGTAGATAAATTTAGGTATTTAGGTTCTACGATAACTAGAAAAAACGAAATTGAAGAAGAGATTAAAGTTAGACTGAAGGCGGGGAATGCTTGTTATTTTTCTGTGACAAAACTACTCAGTTCGCGCCTCTTGTCCCGAAACTTAAAAATTAGAATCTATAAAACAATTATCTTGCCTACAGTTCTTTATGGATGCGAAACTTGGCCGCTTACATTAAGGGATGAGCAGCGTCTTAAGGTTTTTGAAAATAAAGTATTGCGTAGAATATTCGGACCGAAGAAGGATGAGTTAACCGGAGAGTTCAGACGGTTACACAACGCCGAATTGCGTGAGCTATATCCGGGTAATATAATTGAGGTAATTTCATCGCGGCGAATCAAATGGGCTTGTAAAGTTGTTGGGCTTAGTAACGAGAGAATTCCTAAAAGGTTAATATTTGCTGTGCCGAATGGTAAGCGTCGGAGGGGTAGACCGAAGCGAAGGTGGGAAGATTGCATTAAAGCTGATCTGAAGGGACTGGGTTTGGACGGCGAACGGTGGAGGGAGGTGTGTAACAAGCGATTGGTGGTGTCGGCATCGAACCTTCGGGTTCGCTAAGCCTTATTATTATTATTATTATTATTATTATTATGTACAATAAAAATAAATAAAATACAAGCGAAAAGAGGGAATTCAAACATAATTACTATATACAATTAAAGATAAAAAGGAATATATTTAAGATAATAAAGATAATACAAATAACAAAAAAAAATACTTATTTTATATACAATATTATAGTATGCCACTTCCAAACATCTAGAAAAGATAGTCAAGTTACAATAAGATGTAAAAGTACATGCACATGCTAAAATATCAATTAGTCATCTCGCTCAGGAAACAAAAGAGAGTAGAGTTTGTTTTGTTCCCAGTGCTTTCTTAATCTTGGTTACAATATATATGTGTGTGTATATATGTGTGTGTGTGTGTGTGTATGCATATATTTGTATGTATGTAAGTATGTATGTGCATGAGTGTATATATGTGTATGTGTGTATATATATATATATGAATTGTATTAATTTCAATTATTCTCCATTATTACTCAACAGTTATTTTCTTCGTTGTATTGCCTTTTCCGAATTTCTATTAACTATTTTAATGTATTACAAATTTAATTATAATTTATAAATTATTTATTTATAATTTATTTATTATAAATTTATTTTATTTTAAACTATTTTGTTGTCTCTTTCTATCAACTTTCGTTTTATTCCTTAATATTTATGAATAATATATCTCTCGTTCTTATTTACGCTTCCGATACGTTAGTTCAAACTTCGTCAGCTAACCGTTGGAGATGTCGCCTATACATCCCATCTATCCACCTCCATCCTTCAATAACACGAGCATTGCATCTTTACCTTAGAGCAGTCAGGTTGTTATTATTTCTCTTACTTATTTTCTTTCTTATTTCAACCTTCTCAGTTTCTCTCGTCCTTCCTTTCATTCCTGTTCTCTGTTTTAACTCTTTATTATTTCATACTTTGTCTGTACATATTGATAGACATTACAACATATCGGTTTTCTATATAAATATTCTATTCACTATATCTTAATTTTACTATTTATTTCCATTTCTTATATAACTTCATCTTTTTCAGTTTTACATTTTATTCTAAGATTCCCTTTATAATACTTATGTAACTTTTTTTAACTATGATTACTTCATCATTCCACACTTTTTACCTGTTACTATTATTTGTCTCTTGTTCTTACTATTATTATTATTCTAACAACTTCATATTACTGTAATTTTTTTATTTCTCATCCCTTGTTATCTGGTTCTTTTCTTAGCCCTGATGATGGCCTTAACTTTAGGTCGGAAAGTCGGCATATGTAAAAATAAATATTATCATTTATTTTTGCCTTCTTTTTTGACTGACCACACCAACTGTTCTCCCCTTCATTATCCACGACAGTCAACCATTTACCAATTACAAATTTTATTTCGTGTCTACCTGTCTGTGGGTTTGTCTGTGCGTATGTGTGCCAGTCTGTCTGGATGTAGTCGAATAAATGTTTAGAACATACCATCTACTACCGCTTATCTAGTTTTCTAATCTTAAATGATTCCATATTAATTTGAACTAATTCCGTACAGAACTTACGCTTGCGCACGCACAAGTGTATTTTGTTTAATTCGTGAATATTTCAGAAACAGCTCATTTGATTTGGCTCACAGCAGAAAGAAAGGTGAGTTTTTGTAAAATTATGATTCTGCATCCATTTTATAGAATTTCGTTTTCTACATTCACTTGTTTATGCTAAAATGTATGTTCATCCATAGGTCTTATTCTCTAAAACGGCAAGTTCGATTTGTTCCAAATTCGAAGAGAAATTAGTTATTAATAAGCAAATAATCAAATGGGAATGGTGGAAAAAATTTGCGCGATCTGGCAGATTTCAGCGACGTCATCATGGTGAAAGTTTAAATTCATATTTGAACTATAGCACGCTTCCTTTTAGGACCTCCAACGTGGCTAGTCTCGTGACCACTAATTCACGCACATTATAATCACGTGTCCGCTTAGCAGCGCCCCTTTTTTACTCTATCCCTACGGTAACCACGGAGTTTCAACCATATGGTCGCGTGATCATTCACGTGACCACCAGCCACTCCCTTTTTCGACCTTGTGATCGTCACATTTCCTTCCCACTCCTCTCTATGAGGCGGGTTTCCACCCGCCATTTTCTTTTCAGGTAATTCCAAAGTTTACACTTTGTGTGACGTCACGCCTCTTTTCGATCCCGTGACTCCTACCTTCCCTCCTCCCACTTCTCTCTAAAAGCGTACGTCCGGCCGCCATTTTGTTTCATTGCGGTTGAGGAGACTTGTGGCTTTGGTTTAAGTCAAGTGACCGTAGCCATCTTTTTTTTTTTTCCATGCTACTCATGAGATTTGGGGTTTTATATGAAGTTACTTGATAGCCGCCATCTTGTTTTCATGTTACTTGATATTAAGGGCATTGTGTGGAAACACGTTGTTACGGTATTTAATTTGGAAAAATCATCTCCGCACAAACTTGCCGGATGCTCAGTGGAGACGGCAGGGTTCGAAAAAAAAATATAATCAAGGATCAATTAAATATTACTAACTATCTAACGAGCACCACACTGTTTAATTTGTTTAATTTGGAAAATAGCGAAAACCAAAAAAAAAAAAAACTAAATAAATTCAATTTAAAAAAAAAAGATTAGGACGCGGAGTGAGCTACGAACTCTGAACCTATGGGTTTGAAAACATATGATAATTAACCTCATAACCTATCAAACCTATAACAATATACTATATAAATAAAACATGAAAACAATCAGAAAAAAAAGAAAATAAAACTGGCTATTATTAATACTAATGATGAATTTACTTATTTCTATTAATTTAAAAAACTGTTAAAGGAAATGAAAATTAAGGACAAGAAATTAGAATTATAAGAAAACAAAGAAAATACAATTTACTTTAATTATCAAAGGAAAGATTATAAAATTATTATAGAACTAAACATTAACTTAGGACTATACAGTAAACCAATAACAAATATTTCGGAGAAAAATAAATAGGAAAAAAAACTTATATGTACATATTTACAATATCCCACTGGTTGTATTCTGTCCAACTGGCACATCGGGTAATCTGAGAAATCGGGATCTTATTCGAACTAGCGTCGTGAGGGTCTCCCCAGTCTATCTCCTCAATCTGTCGAATGCTCAATCATCAACTTGTAAGATCAAACGGCACTCCTTGCTGATAATCACAGGCTCATGGATAGGAAAAGAAAATCCGGTGTACACCGTAAAACTGAAGTACTTCAAACACCCAAATCCTTAGCGTGCCTCAACACTCATGAGTTTGAGAGAGATGGTGCTCTCTGAACTCTCTTTCGTTTTTCCTCCTAATCAGCTGTTGGCTGTTACACTGGCTTAAAAATAATATTTACAACTAATAATTAAAACCAAGACTTATTATAAACAATTACTTATTATTAAAACTAATACTAAATACTTAATTTTATATTTAACCTTCTTCGAGTTAGTATAAAGAAACATATTATTATTAATAAAAACTAAAAATTATTTTACGAACTAATTTTTTTTTTGTATTTTATTTTTCGTCATAAACTCTCCCCCTTCCTACCGAGAAATTACGAGTAAAATGTGAAGTTTATGTTGGATGAGGTTACAAATCATTGATATGCCAAGTTCCTAAAGCAAGACCTTGCATATCCTCTAAATAGTAAAGTAAATTGGCTTGTTTGCTTCGTATCTTGCATTTTTCATACAAAGGTGACAATTTATTAGAAAAATTTGACGCATTAGAAAGCGCCTGGCTCCTCTTCCACACAAAATCTCCCGCGTACAGGTCTACATTTCTTCGCCGAAGGTTGTAATTCTTACTACTCTTTTCGTGCGCTTTACGTAATCGTTCTACCACTTCTTCAAAAAGGACTGACATTATATCACATTTCTGAGCGTAGGCCTTTCGATCTCTCATTTCAGACGCGTTATCTGAGACCATCACCTGGTCATTCTCCTCGACCGAACGTGGTAATTATCGGCTGAAATTTAAGTAGGCAGGCGGGTAGCCTTATTAATTAGGTTTAGTAACTTCTTCCCTGCATTCCTTTATTCATTCTACTGCGTTGATGTGATTGGTTCCTTTTCCTTGATAAGCCAAATCTGGTTCAAGTAATCCTCTACTTGGAGGAGGAAGTCGATACATGCTTATCCTCCACCTATCCTCTTTTAACTGTCTTTCGAGAGTTGTCAATGTCTTCAAAGTAGTTACGTGGTGTAGTGCAAGTCGGTCCAAATAGTATGGATCAATATTCTTTTTGATTATCCTCAACATTTCGTCTTCAAAAAGGACATTTGATAATCTGTAAAAATAATTTTTCATAACTGCCACGTATGATCCAATTGATTCTGTAGGCCCTTGGGTCCTTCTCCTTATTTCTTCCCATAATCTATCCTCAGAGCCCAACGGTGTATATTCCGCTTTCAAATACGAGACAAGTTCAGACCACGTTGTAACTTCTTTTCTAATTGATTGAAACCAAATTAGTGGTGGACCTTTAAACAAATCGTAAGCCGCAACATAAAGATATTCTTTTGTAGTATTCCTAGCTAGTCTTAAATGTTCAACCGTTTCAAGAAAAGCGTGCACACTTAAACCTTCTTCATTTCCCATGAAGGTAATTCTTCAATCTCTTACGGGAGTTTAAGTCATTTGTACAATAAATGTAACCCCACCTATGAGCGGCTTTTATACGTCTTTGAATATTTTCGGTGGATCCATTATTTATCGCTTTGGCTATACTTTGTTGCGAATCTTCGGGATTCAACATTCTCATTTTGTTTTTCTGATTTATTTTCTTTCTGATTTAGAAGTTAACAATTCGCTCCCCTTCTTAGGCCTCCTAATAATAAAAAACACTAACGGTTCTATTTCTATTGACTGGTACACTAAACCCACATACTCAGGCAGTCTGCTTAACTATTACTCTCAACACCCATATCACCAAAAAATCAATACCGCCAAAAACCTCATTCACCGATCCCACTCTTTATTCGATCCACAATACCATCAAGCCAACACTCAACGTGTCAAAAATATACTCCTCTCTAACAATTTTCCTCTCAACACCTATATAAACTTTTAAATTGTTATACAACCAAAAATAATACAACCTCTCATTCTACCAACTCTTCACAATCATCTACCACTCCTTTTATATACAAATCTCTCCCCTACATTCCTATCCTCTCAGACAATATACAAAAATTCCTAAAATAGACTATAACCAATTTACGTATGACCTTAAGTCCCATAACAAACTTTTTTTTCATTTTCACCAACTTGAAGGGTCACATACTCTTATAACACCGATCCAATGTAGTTTACTGCATACCTAGCTCTACTCTTAATTGTAATAGCTCCTATATTGATGAAACCAAAAACTATCTCAAAACTCGCATTTTCCAACATAAAACATCCATAACTTCCCGGAATCCTTCCGCCTCCAAACTATCAGAACATGCTTTAACCCTCTACCACTCATTTGATTTCGAAAAAACCTCTATCCTTTCCACGGTCCCTAACCATGAAAAAAGACTCATTTCCGAATTTATCCACATTCACATGGAACATAATCCTGTTAATCATAAAGTAGACAAAAACTGTATTTCTTTTAAATATAGACACATTTTAAATCTTATAAGTGAAAAATAACTTAAATATTCTTAAACTTAACTTAAATCATTTAATTGTACATTATTCTAAATATTTCCTCTTTGTATGATCTCTCTTTAATTTTATTACATTTACAAATTTAAATTTACATTTACACTCTACATCAATTTATGATCATCCTTTATCCACTTTAAATTCAGTTTACTTATTAACCATGTCTCAATATTATCTAATATTTAAATGTAATTTTCTTACATATGTACAACCAAATATAATTATAATTATTAATTTTTTTCCATCTCTATACTTTTAAGTTAGTTCTGCAATGTATTTGTGTAAACGTAGTTATTTATATATTTATATTTTACTTTTGCCAATTTTGGGTTTATGCACATTGTACTCTGATCTAGAATATCACAACTCTATTTTAAATGTATATTTATAATTTAATATTTTATAGATATAGTATTTTTCCATTGTATCCATCACTATCTTCATATTTTAAATACTGTAATTTCCTAGGTTTTTCCCAATTACCTAGTTAACACATGTTAGCTTCCTCTATACCTGCTACCCTTACCCTTGGCTTTCCAGTTCTAAGTGAAACTCCTAGATGAACACACCTGTAAGTCTCTAATTTTATTCTTTCAATTTTATTTACTGATTTATCTAATTTTAGTTTCCTTTTTCTTTTCTTTTTCCTCATTCCTTTATGTCTATCATTTCATATTATATCCTTTTTCCTTTTCTTTCAATCTCTTCTGTAGATTTTGCAGAAGTATATTCACATTTTCATTTATTATATATTACACTACAGCAATTTTTAGCATCTATTTACTTCAGGTTAGGATCTTGTTACTCAGCTTACTTTGTTCATATTTTATTGTACTTACTGTTTATAATTTTAATAAGTTTATTCACATAGTTTATAAATTATGTCAAAATATTATGTAACTGCCACAATTCTCTATATTTTTGTAACTTGTCCGTTCTAGCTCTGATGAAGACCTGCAAAGTCGGGTGGAATCGTCGGCTTTCTATAAAATAGTTTTACCACTATTTAGCCTATTTATGACCGCAACCCCAGACCATCTCCTTCCTTTATTATTTTTTTGTTATTCTTTATTGTATATTAACCCGATCGTATATATTTATGACAAATTTCGCGTCTCTCTCTTCTTCCAACTTTATCGTCCCACAGTACCCTACCTACTTTTTTTTATTATAATATTGGATTCTACATGGGATTCTGTGGACTCTTGTAGAGGCCTTTGGGGGATATAGACGACGTCATTTTTGTGCTGAAACCAACTGTTTTCGAGATATTTTATTTTAGTATTATTTTATATTTTATTATTATTATCTCTTTATTTTCCACATATACAATGGTATTTAAATTATCTAATAGTTGGGAACCTATTAGGTCAACCAAAAATTACATTTGTATATTTTCTTAATTATTTAATATTTGTGAACTTCCTGACAATATTTGCTGTTCCCAACACCGCTTGTTGCATTCTTTCGATCGTCTGAGATGGTAGTTCTAGTTGTCGCAGAGAAGATACAGTTTCTTCCGGTATCAGTCCGTTGCACGAGATTACAATTGGCAGAATTCGGGTTTCCTTCAAATGATATAATTGTTTGATCTCTTCAGCCAATTCTACGTACTTTCTCTTTTTTTCCGCTACCGCCTTGTGCAGTTTATCATCAGAAGGAACTCCAATCTCTATGATAAACGCAAATTGCTTACTTTTTATCTATTATAAGAATGTCTGGTCTATTGTGGGGGATAGATTGATCCGTCAGGATCGGATGATCCCAGAACACCTTGACATTGTGCATGGAGTTAATTGGTTCTGGATGGTATTTACAATACAGACAATACTTATCGACGAGTTCCATTTTCTGAACCATAGCTTGATGCACTACCTTAGCTGCATTGTTGTGTCTCTGCAAGTATTCCTTACCCGCAAGTATTGCGCATCCCGATGTTACATGTTGAATTGATTCAACTGCCTTTTTGCATAAGCGACATAAGTCATCGATGCCCTCTCCACATATATGTTTTCTGTATGCTTTTGTGGCTATTACCTGTTCTTGAATAGCAAACAAGAATCCTTCTGTTTCCGGAAAGATACTTCCACTCTTCAGCCATGTCAATGACGCCTCAGCGTCCACTCCTACATCCATTAATGAGTGATAAAATCGTCCGTGTAAAGGTTTATTTTTCCATATTTCTGATCGAGTGCCATCATCTGCTTCACTAATCGGGATTCCAGGGCTTCGTAAATTCAAAGCTGTGTAATTTTTATCTAATGATGCGATAGTTGAAAGGATATTGGAAGTATGGTTAATAATGTAGTCGCGAAGATTATTTTCTTCCTTTCGGCATAAATTCAAGAGGCTGGTTAGACAACGCCCTCCCGACTTCCTAGGAAGATACAATCTCACTACAGATGACTTTGGATTCCTCTTCCTTGAAAGCATCATCTGTGAATTATTATTATTTTTATTTTATTATTATTTTATATTCGAGATATATAAAACATTTTATGTTTTATTATTTGTTACTATTTGGAAAAAATAAATTTATTTTAGTTATATTGTAAAAGGCCTCTGGAGATCATTTGAATATTTTAAACTAATTTTAATTATGTAAACACATAATTCTATTTCGCATATAGCTATGGACTTTGACTCTTTTAATATTTAAGATATAAACAACCTCTTATTCATTCTTAATCCCTATCTAAGTATAGACTATGGACTTGGACCTTTTATCACTTATTGCCCTCCTTCACTCATAAATATATACTTTGATCCCTACGATCTTTAAAATATAAACAGCATCTTAGGTCTTCTTAATTCCTATGTAAGTATAAGCAATCGACGTTGGTCTTCACAACACCTACCTTAATTTAATTGTAAAAAAAACAGGTTAGGGAAACATAAATCTGTTTAATAATCCACAAGGAACTGATTTACATTCCTTCAAAAAAATTCAAATGTACTAAAGATCCTGCTTATAACCAATTCTTCCATTATAAACTAATGAAGTAATATATTTGTTGTTGTTAGAAAGCTTCTATGTATTCAGCAAAAATTTAAAAGCATATTGGATGATACACTCGTGTAGTGCTGTTATAATCCAATGCTAATCACAATTTTGTTTTAACCTGTTTCAAATCTTCTGTGATGTATGGTGTCCCGATTTTGAAATCATTTTATTTATTTATAGGGGAAATCTCTCGTTTAGTCGGTTGAAGAGCGTCTTAAAATCTTTGTCACAACTGAAATAAAAATGGAGAGTTATATTTTAAAACAAAGGAAGCAAGTTTATTTTTTAAAAAAAGAAAGAGATTATTGTAATAAATATATTTACGAATTCATGATGGTTCAGAAAATATATGTTCTAAGCTAATACTAATTCTAAAGTGAATCCTTTAGTAGTCAGGCGCTAGCGAATATTGAAAGTTTGAAAATGTATACTGGTTGCGCATGCGCTACCCACACCATCAAACACATTCCTATTATTACCCCTACTCCTTCATTATCAGTTACATGTAAAAAATTACTTACTCTCCCACCACGAACTTATGTTAAGACCAGCTACCAACTTCACTACCTAATTTAGATAATTGTATGAAAAAAAAACTTTTATCCAAAATCTGATTACAAAAGAGTTCACTTCAATACACCACCAACTATTGATGCTAATTGGAAATATGATAATGTTTATTATGTTTACATTATACGAGACATCTTGCTGACATCATTACTGGCTATAAAATTGAGGATTATGTAAAGCAAGTTGCTAAGTCAAAACCGATTCTATTAAACGTTAAAAATGTTTTGCTGTACCTGGATGAAAATGATTTTATAGTTACAATATGCGGAACAAATAATATGTGTAGTGGGACTTTGGAAGAGTCAAAGATTATTGTATACAATGCAATGATGGGTGGTAGGTACACAAATTTGTTGTTGTGCAATGTTCCACATAATTATCTAGAAACTTTTCATTCTCTGATCGAGGAAAAACATTATAAATTTCTTATCAACAAGTTGAAAATTTCTCTAAATGAGCTCTGTGTAAGTAAAAAGGTTAGATATTTCATTTCAAAACCCGGACTGCACTTCAATCTGTATGGTAAAATTAAAATATGCGATTTGATATCGTATAGGATTTTAGATACTATTGACTTGATAAAGACATTAAAGCAACATCTTTAATTTGTATTTATATTGGCTTTATTCACATTTAATGGTTTTTATTTCTATTCTAATTGTAAATTGAGATTGATAAAGGTGAGCGTTGTAAGAATATGTTTTTAGGGATTAATAGATCAAAGTCCATGTTTATAATTATCTAAGAAAGGACCAAAAAGTTTATTTACGGTTAAAGGATTACAGGTTCAAGGTCCATGTACGTCAAGAGGATCAAGAGAAAGAGATTAAAAGTCATTGTTGAGATGTAGCCGTGACATGATGGAACCTGTCCGCGATTTTATCAAATATATTACTTCATTAGTTTATAAGCTCGATCTTTAGTTTACTTGTTTTTTTTTTGAAGGTATGTAAATCAGTTCCATGTGGATTAGTAAACAGATCTATGTTTCCTTAAGCCGTACACTTACTGGGTTTTTTTCTTTTAATTTTATTTACATTCGATTCCCTGAAGAAAACTGTTTTTCCGATAATTAAAGAAAACTGAAGAAGTGTAGTACATATCTAATATTTTGTATCAATATTATTACGAAATAAACTTTTTTTTGTTGTAAACGTTATTCTTTTATTTATTTTAATAAAATAATTAAGCTTTCATATCACTGTTTATATTTTAAGGAAAAGTTTACATAGTAAAAAGTTTTTTGTATTATAAAGTTGGGAGAAGAGAGGGACGCGAAATCATAAATATAAATGATCGGGTTAACGCATAATTAAGAATAATAAAAAAATTATATATTTTATTTCGGAAACAAAATTAAAGCATAAAATGTCGAGTACCTCGAAAACGATTGGTTTTAGCGCAGTTAGGACTTCATGAACCAAATATCATAATAAAAAATAGGGAGGTTATTGTAACATTATGATGGTTGGTATGGAGGGAGAAACGTCAGATTTGTTACTATGGAAAAGGTAAACATTAGGTCGGTTATATAAAAACATAATGGTGGTGGTCACGTGACTCCGCACAATGCCCTAAATATCTCAAGTAACATGAAAATAAGATGGTGGCGCTCAAGTAACTTCGTACAAATGCCCATACCCTCATGAGTAGCTGGAAAAAAAAGACGATGGCTACGGTCACTTGGCTTAAACCAAAGCGACAAGTCTCCTCAATCGCAGTAAAACAAAATGGCGGCCGAACTCTTTTTGAGAGAAGTGGGAGGAGGGAAGATAGGGGTCACAGGATTGAAAAGGATCGTGCCGTCATACAAGGTGTAAACCTTGGAAGGAACTGGAAAGAAAATGGCGGGTGGAAACACTCAGCCTCTATGAGAGAGTTGTGAAGGAAACGTGAGGATCACAGGATCAAAAAGGGGAGTGACTGGTGGTCACGTGACTGATCACGCGACCAAATACGGTTGAAACTCCGTGGTTACAGTAGGGATGAATTAAAAAAAGAGCTTGGGTTTGCGGGTGTATTAATGTACATGACTAGCCGCTTGGTGGTTAAGACTGGTTGAAGGTCCTAAAAGGCAGCGTGCTGTAGTTCAAGTTTGAATTTGAATTTTCACCTGATGACGTCACTGAAATCCTGGATTCTGATTGGCTGTCCCGATCGGTGCGCCAGCCCCGCAAATCTTCTCTATTAAATTCTATCCTTTGCCTTTAAAGTGTTTCACTTTTGAATATGCAAGTGCATTTTTTCTGAGATAGCGGTTGATAGGAAACGGTTGGATTAACCTTCGATCCAGAGTTGGATGGATTTCTGCGAGTAGCATACAAATTGGATCTTGTCAATTTCATTAAAATCAATAGAACAATTAAAAATTGATGTAAATAATTGTTTAAAATATGATTGTTGAAATATAAAAGCTGTAATATTTAGAAGACATTGACATATGAAAAGGTTAATTTTGTATTATATTTTGATGAGGTTAGTTTCATACGACTATCGACTTTATTTAATAATTTAAATTAAATTGCATTGTTTGTCTATTTCCTGTTTGTTTTGCTAAAATTTTAGCTGGGTTTTCGTAGTTTCGATTCCTCTCCTAAACTTTAAAGCAGTAAAGGGTCAGATTTTTTAATATGTTATTGTTTAAGAGTAAGAAGTCGATTTCAATAAATTTTAAGTATTCTAATCCAGCTTAATATGATTTTGTTCTGGGGACTGTGTGTCTACGTGTGTTTTGTGTGTTTCGTGTGTTTGTGTAAAAAGTGTGTTTGTGTGATTTACTTACTGGCGTGGTATTGATTTACTCGTAAACCAAAAGTATGTGTGTCGGTGATTTGGCCCCCAGGCGAGGTGTTGATTTACTCGTAAACCAAAAGTATGTATGATTTGGTCACTAAGGAGGTATTAATCTACCCGCAAAATAATGTATGTGAGTTTGAAAATTCATAAAGACAAAAAAAAAAATTCTGGAAATACCCCAACCATGACATGGTGATCAGGCTTATGACCTTGTGACTAACCGAGAGGTGAATGAAAATATATATATATATATATATTATATATATATATATATATATCAACCTAGAGTCACATGACAATCCTCAAATCTGATTGGAATCCCCCACCACTCATTTTTGGACTAACAGTAATGATATAAGCTTAATAGTTTGTTTTCACTAGTAAAATGGATGGAACAAAAAATCAATAGGAAAAATTCAACTTTGTGTTCGTTCGGAGTAAGCGAGACCAATATTTTTCTTCAATCAGGACTAAATTAATTAAGCTGGAATATAAAAATATGATTAAAGTTCACAGAATTTTGATATTTGAGGAGGAAATGAAGACCAAGACGAACATGTTAAACTTCAATAGAAATAAACACAATCATAAATTCGAATCTTTTTAAATAAATACACAGTAAAAATTACTTTAAATTTACTGAAAATTACACGAAATCTAGGTAACAGCAGTAAGTGTCATTACTGGTAACGTCCAAACTGGTTTGGAATCGACCAAACAATACAGTATAAATTAATTTTTTAAATAAAACCTAAAATTATATAATCCCATAACCTAACTTCCTTACAATCCTATAACATTGTAATTACCTAACTCCCATGCCAAATAATCAGTGTCTTTCACATTTAACAGCCATTATACTGTTACAATTATTTATGTTAATTCTAATTATTAAATGGAATTCAATGACAAATACTTCCCTAAATTGATACTAAGTAATTTCTATACTGTTCTCCAAATTTATTCCAAGTTTGGGTCAGATCGAATGCGTCGTTTTCAAACTACAGACATATCAAATAACACACTTCCTGATCTGAAAGTGGCCGTATTTTTTTTCTCGAGTATTAGATAGAATTTGATAATATTGATACCTATTTAATTTTATGTTTACCACTCCCTAAATTCTCTCCAAATCGATCATGCGATTTTAGAGATATAGATATATCAAGAAAAACACGATTGCGCATATATGTAAGAGAAAGTAATAGACAAATTAATCTTAATCCCTAATCTTAATCCTTAACCCATAACGCTAAACCACAATCCTAATCCTTAATCCTAATTTGTATTTTTTCATTTTCAAGTTCGACAGGTCCGGACCTGTCTCAACTGGTCCTATCTTGTCTACCTTAAGTAAATATGAAGTGCAACGACAAAAATATAGACATATATTGTGACATTCTACGATATCATGTCTCAACTGGTCCCATCTTGTCTACCTCAAGTAAATATAAAGTGTAACGACATAAATATATATTATTGCAAACGAATATAAATTATAACAATGAAATATACACATATATTATTACAAAATGAATATATACATATATGGTAGCGACAAAAATATATATTTATTACAAAGGAATATAAATATAAATTGTATTGACGAAAATATTTATTATTGCAAACGAATATAAATTATAACGATGAAATATACACATATATTATTACAAAGGAATATATACAGATATAGTTAGTAACGAAGAAAATATATATTATTACAAAAGGAATATATACATATATGACAGCGATGAAATATACACATATATTATTACAAAGTAATATATACAGATATAGTTAGTAACGAAGAAAATATATATGACAAAGATGAAATATATATATTATTACAAAATGAATATAAACATATATGGTAACGACAAAAATATATATATTATTACAAAGGAATATAAATATAAATTGTATTGATGAAAATATTTATTATTGCAAACGAATATAAATTATAACGATGAAATATAAACATATATTATTACAAAGGAATATATACAGATATAGTTAGTAACGAAGAAAATATATATTATTACAAAAGGAATATATACATATATGACACCGATGAAATAAACACATATATTATTACAAAGGAATATATACAGATATAGTTAGTAACGAAGAAAATATATTATGACAACGATGAAATATATATATTATTACAAAATGAATATAAACATAAATTGTAACGAATAAAATATATATTATTGCAAACGAATATAAATTATAACAATGAAATATATACATATATTCTAATAATTTTACGATAATATATCATACAATTAACAACAACGTCATCACCCATCCCCTCCCCCCTCTTCTTCTCATCAACTTTTATATATTGTTTTTTTTTATAAATATCAAAACGTATTTAATAATCTAAGAATATACATCTCCAATATCACGAATATTGTAATAAATCGAAATTCGATTAATCAATCTTAAAACTAATATCATTTTCGAATTTTACAAATATAATAACCTAATAGTAGACTCTAATATCGAAAAAAAAATCATAAAGTTACTATACGTAATATTATTTTCATAACATATGTTATATAGAAGGCCGTGGAGAGTATCTGGCACTTCGAATAATCTTAGACTCCAATATCAAAGAAAGTTTTATTAAATCGATCTTAAAACTAATATAATTTCCGAATTCTACATCTATAATAACCTAATAGTAGACTCTAATATCGAAAAAAAAAAAAGTCATAAAGTTAATATACGTAACATTATTTTCATAACATATGTTATATGGAAGGCCGTAGAGAGTACAGCTGCGTTAAGCAACAAGTCTCTTTACGTTTGAACATGCATAGGCATGTAGGGGGGATAAGGACAACTGCGAAGGAAGCGGTAGGGTCGGAAGAGAGTGGTGGGGGAAACCATCAGATTCGAGGATTCTCGTCACGTGACCCTAAGGTTGATATAATTTGTTTCATACCCCTCTTGGTTCGTCAAATAACATGTTTTGACATGAGCCTCCTCACCACGTCAAGGTGGGGGTATTTCGAGGAGTTTTTTTTTTTTTTTTGTTTTTACATATTTTCCAACACACATACATTGGTTTACGGGTAAATCAATACCTCGCCAGTGACCAAATCAAACACATACACATACATGCACACATTGGTTTACGAGTAAATCAATACTACGCCAGTGACCAAAATGCAAAAACAAAAAAATTAAATGAAATAAAAATTAACTAACTTCTTCAAACAGAAAATTTATTCCAACAAAAGAAAAAAATTATATGAAATCCACTTCATATCTACCATTGATTAATCCTCTGCAAATTATGTTTATTCTTTTTTACAGTAATTGTATTCGTTTAACTTTTCGTCAGTTAAGACTTCTGTAAATCTTTTAGGTATGAAAACACAATTTGGATGAATATCATAAATGTCGGTAGGACCGTGATATTCAGTTGTGCAATACAGCAACACCATATATCGTGATGATTCTTTTAAATTTCACGACTTCATAAGTGAAATCTATCTTCATGTCTGATATCCTCCTATACCTTCACCTTTTCGATTGACGTCATTGAGAAGAGTAGCGAGACTAGCCATGTTAACTGCTTGAGCTTCGACTACACAATGACTGAAGAGGAGCTCTGTGTAACCTCCCTTTACTCAGTAAAACAAGTCTATACAAGAATAACTCATGTTTACACATGTCCGTATCCAAAATGAATGGTGGGGGGTTATCAACCTAGGATAACGTGACCCTAGGTTGATATATTTGTTTTTCATACCCCTCTTGGTTTGTCAAAAACATGTTTTGACATGAGCCTCCTCACCACGTCAAGGTGGGGGTTTTCGAGGAGGTTTTTTTTTTTTTTGTTTTTGCATATTTTCAAACACACATACATTGGTTTACGGGTAAATCAATACCTCGCCAGTGACCAAATTATACATACTTTTGGTTTACGAGTAAATCAATACCTCGCCAGTGACCAAATCAAACACACACACACACTTTTGGTTTACAGGTAAATCAATACCGTGCCAGTGACCAAAATGCAAAAACAAAAAAAAAATCTGTTGAAAATAAGAAATTTCTTAATCATATTAACATAGAATAAATAACAAATTGAAACATTTTTTTTTTTATATATTTATATATATATATATATATATATATATTTATTATTTTTATTATCAAATTAGAAAAACTAAACAAAAGTTAAAAAATTTGAAAATCAAATCGTAATTCGAATATACCCACTCTGCTAGTATATGCGAACGATAATATGAACACATTAATTTCAAGTCTCTATGAGTAATACATGGGACTATTTGTATACTTTGCATATTATCAATTCGAGGACATTTATATTCCTCAAGATTGATAATTTCACACGAGTGCAAAAATTGTAACAAAAATTCTTTTTTTTGCTGTTTTTAAAAAATATATTTATAATTTAAATCGATATTATGAAAAATCGATGATAAATTGTGATAGGGAACATCTCCTTCATCCCAACTTAGTAAATGATAATTTTTCGAAAGCCAGCGGTTCGTTTTCATGCTTTTAGCACTGGTAACAACCGGATGAGAAGGTGGTTTGAAAATCCAATTGCTGGCTGCATTATATTTTAAATCAAAAATCGATAATTCTTTAACTATATAATTATTTGCATCATCTACGAAGCATTGAAGTTCCACAACCGCACCGTTTGATGACATGATGAAAACTGAGAATAAATTACAATGAACCCTTTATTACTTATACCCTTTTTCTTATAATACTCGTTAAAGGGTTGTACTCTACAACGTTATCGTGTATGATGAGGCAGAAAGCAGTTGTTTCAGGCGGAAAAGGTTTGGAAGAATCGAATTCTAACCTCACATCGACCGGTCCGGACTTGATAGATTCCGATTGTTTAGAACAATCGATTACGATAACCGGTGCTTTTTCTTTAAAGTTTTTTAGGGAAAGGAGTGGCTCTGAAGGATATCTTCCAGGATAGTAAGAATTTTGAAAATTATTATACATGTGATATAGTATCGCGAATCGATTTTTATCGAAATCCACATTCAAATCGTCATAAGGGTACGATTTAGAATTTAAATATAGTTTTACGTTACTGATATTACAATGATCGAATTGGCTAGCATCCTTTTCAATTTTATTAATTCGATCAGATGAAAACGCTAATACGATGTATCTCGGTTTCTCCATCTGATTTGAAGTTTTTACCGCCCAAACTTGTCTCTGTGTAGAGGGCAAGAGGGGGTAAACAAACAATTCCCAGCTCCGGAATGCTACTGAAACGATTTTTTCCGACTTTAGTCGGCGTAAAAGAGTCAATCGTGTAAATTCGTTCACTGATACATAAGGCAATTTCCAACATAGCTTTGTTAATTCAATTTTTGCTTTCTCTGGATCGCCTATACGCTTAGATATGTAACTGTTTTCATCAGTCCGTGATCTCATGAGAATTAATTCTTGCTTAACATTAACAATAATTTTCTGATAGTCTTCCGCGAACCCTAGTAATTGTGATAAGGGGATACATAAGTTAAAATAACCATCATCAGAGACTAAGCTATCAAGTGAATCGGATATAGGGCAGCACCAACCGATATGTTCCATAGAGGATCCACCCATGAAGGAAACCATACCTTTAGAGTACTAGTGATACCCGAATTACGGACTCTGTCTACTTCACACCGCATAACTCATATCTGATTTCATCGAATAAATAGGCTAAAGCATTATTTGTTAATTTAGCCGATGTGGGTACCCCGCTACCATCCTCTTTTAAAAATCGTCCCTCGAAATAAAGAAAACTTTTAGATGGTAATGTGAAAATATCTTGATGCTGGACTAAGATTCTGATTTCATCACCTCGAAGTAGTTTTGTCGAAGCATATGGAAAATGGGAATGATATTCTATCGACTCGATTGAATCGGTAAATGCTACGGTCGAACCTAGATCTGTTATTTCTTCCATAGTACTTGATAACCTGCCAACCGAAGAAACTCAAAATTTTCTTTCGTTAGAGATGTTACTCCACCGAGGTTATTGAAACGAATGAGCTTTGTTTGTAATCCATCTCTTCTTTTATATACTTTTCCAAAGTCTAACCCCATATTTTAAAATTAAAAAAGAAAAAAAGTAGCAACTGCGAAAAGTTTATATTTTTTTATTATTGAATAAATTATAATAATAAATTAGAGAGAAATAGTAAACATAAGTGTCCACAAATATAGGTTTCAGGATCTTGATATCTTTTACTAACGAAACTTATACGACAGTCTTTAAGATACTTGACCAAATCAGAAGGAGGACCTTTATTACCGGCGCTGTCGAAAAATTTCACATAATGACCATTTTTCATATAGCATACCCAATGTGTACCTTTACCCTTAGCACTATCTAGATTCAAAATGGCTCTCTCACGAAACCAAGGCTTGGATGGTAAGTTATCTCTTGCGAAAACACCACGGAAATGAGGGATCTTGTACTTTTTAGCCAAATTTATAAGATCGCTATCGCTTAAACTCATTTTTGGCAGGACCCTAACATCTGTTTTGCTTTTTCACTAAACGTTCCTCCAATTTTTTTTGGAGGGCGAATAACACGAATCTTCTTCTTTTCCTTTGTTTTAGCCATGACGATGTTAACAGTTCGATTGTCAGTAACAGAATGACTCAAAAGAGTGTTGTGTCGATCCTCTCCCCCCCCCTCTCTCTCTCTTTACCCCCACCCCTCTAGACATTTATATTTTTTTTGCTTTCCCAGCTGTTATGCTTTGAATCGAAACCCAACCACTTTACAAAAACTTTATCACCGTTTCAAAATTTTTTCTACCAAATATACGTTAGGATATTTCACTTTTTGGATTTCTTGCTCATAAAATCCACCAGCGATCGTTTGATTTGATGTATCCTTAAGCCAGTAGGTTACCGGAATGGTTTTCCTCACTTGATCGATCTTGAAGATTTCAGTCGACCACGAGGGCCGATATCCCTTGGTGAAATCGGCTTTATATTTTGAAATTCTCACAAAATCACCGACTTGATATTTTGGTGGTTTACGATTCGATAAAACATTTTCACGTTTACAATAGACGTTATGAAGTAAATGTTTCTCAATTTGTTTACCCCTGACTGAAGACGGTTTCATCTTTATGGTTCTATGCTTTGTATTGTTATATCTTTTAACTAGATCTTCATATATCGTAATCCATTTATATGTTCCTTGGAGGCTAAATTGTTTCCAAATCTTATTTTTTATCGTTCTTATAAATCTTTCTACCATACAAGCTTTCATATTACTAAAAGTAGAGTAATGATTTATTTTGTTGGATTTCATTAATTTTTGAAAAAATGAATTGTAGAACTCTTTTCCTCGATCAGATTGTAAGTTACGTGGTTTTCTACCATCCTGGATTAGGATATTTTCAAAAGCTGACGTTACATCTTTTCCAGATTTCGACTTCAATGGAGATAGCCAGGCGAATTTAGAAAAACAATCGATTACAGCTAAAATATATTTATAACCTCTATTTTCTTTGGCATATGAACACACCTCGATTAAATCTACCATCCATAGGTCATCGATACCCTTCAGAATCACCCCTCTCCTGTGGAAGGACCGTCTAGCCGGTTTATGCAATTCTTCGACTACTGTTTCTTGAATCCGACATGGCCGAGATCAGTCGAAACAATGACAATAACAACTCCTCCCCCTCCCCTCATCATGCCACTATTTATAATATTATACCCATCATTCGTAGACTTTTCTCAACCTTTAGAATTTCTTTTTCTGGTCCATGAGTCTGTAGTAAAAATCTCAATTTTTCAACCAGTTGATTAGGGTCCTGGTCTTTATCATAACCTTTCCCTTTGATTTTATCCTTCAGTGGAAAAAGCTTAGCGATTACTTTCCTATATTTTTTACTTCCTTTTTGAACATTGACCGATCCTGTGGAACTATAATTCATTCTATGAGCATTAGTTTTTGTTAATATTATTTTATAATTTTTTTTATCGTTTTCATCTACCCTATCCATATCGGGATCTTCTAAGAACAATAGCTGAGACAGCCCTGGAGTAATTTTGAACAGCGAGCCATCAACATCCAACCAATCATCCTTAATGGAAATAACCGTGTCACCGAGAGTAAAATTTTCACCGTTATAACAAATTCCATATACTTGATCCAAATCCTGGGTTTGATTTGTAGTAAATTTGAGTATATATTTATTAGCCTCTTTACCGATTTGGTCTAAGTAGCTAAAAACGGTTTCTACTCCTTGGGGTGTAGAAGCGTGTTCACTTATTTCTTCCAAAGGTGAAGAACTCTCATAAGTAGAGGATGAAGGGAAAATGTCCAAGACATTAGGTCTATGTCGAGATGCGAGTTGGTAAAGGTGTAGAGGACTCAAATTTGGGACGAGCCCCGATTGTTAAAGACACCTCTGTAGTAGGATAACTTTTGAGGTGATAAAGGTAAATTGGGTGGTGAATGGATAAGAGTTTCTTCTTCTTTTTTAATATTTGATGGATTAGTAGAGAGGTGTGTTACTACCTGTTCTCGAAAACTATCTCCGACGAACGATTGTAACGGTTTTATCAAAGGTTTGTATTTTTCCTTCAAGTACTCTTCTCTATCCTCCCTTTTACGCTTCAAATTTCTACATTTTTCACGGATGATCTTACGAATTTCTTCGGTTTCTTTAGCTAGCGCGTAAGATGTTGCCTCGTCCATGTTCGATAAGTGAATGAGGAAAATGAAGCCCTTAGACGATTATATATGTATCGAATCCTTTACGGAATCGACCATTGCTCAAATCACGATCTTTATCAATCACAATAAATCCATACTTGGTTTTCCAACATTCTATACATATTTTTTTAAATTCAGAAAATGTCATATCAGAATTAACATGATCTTCATATATCTTTTAGTGCTGAGATTATCTTGTCGGAATATGATAAGAAAGTTGGTATTGTCCCGAATTAATAGTTTCGGCACACGTGTATAACTCTGACAAAGATAGAAGCTATCTATCCCTCTATGTCTGCCCATGCAAAAGTATGCTCTGACACGATCTTGTTTGTCACAAGCGATGTCGTCGAAAATAAATACTGAATTTGGGGCAGCATCTCTCGGGTGTGGAATATTCGAATTATCATCGAATGGGTAGAAACCGACGCCTTCGAGATTTGACAAAACGTGAGCCAAATGTTTATACTTTGGTTGATAAAGGGATTTACTAAATAGATAAACATTCTCAAAATTCAATCCATCGGGGTTGTATAGCAGACTCAACATAAGATTCGTCTTACCACAGTTAGATGGCCCGCAAATCAAGCATCGAATACTATTAGGGAATAAGGAGCCATGTTTGGATCCTCCACCCTCCTCGTGTTGGCTTACGACTGAATCAACGTTCGCTATATCGAACGATGAATGTTGCTTCAACAAACGCATGATGAAGACTGAGAGAAAACAAATATTGCAGGTCCTATATATATATATATACTATACTTATAACATCTCAAAAAATAAAATAAATGTTACTTTTATAGTATCGATTTTAGGTTTCTGGTGGTTTAAATATATTGCCCTGTAAGGATCGAGTTGTCGGGGGGTTGGGTGTGTGTACTCTATATTCCATCACACCCTAAAAAACTTACAAACTAGGTTAAAACATGCTAAAAAACCATGCATAAAATAAATAAAAATATCCAAAATCGATAAAACGTCTAAATCAATAAAACTATCTAAAATTCATAAAAGTATTTAAAATTGCATCTTAAAATCGATAAAACTATCTAAGATAAATAAAAAGCATCTAAAATCGATAAAAGTATCTAAAATCGTTAAAAGCATCTAAAATCGTTAAAAACATCTAAAATGTATAAAATGGCTACATTGAGGAGGTATGTACTCGATATTCCATACTCCTCGATAAAAAAAATTACAAACTAGGTTAAAACAAGCTAAAAACATCATGCTAAAAACAACATGCTAAAAACACATTGCTAAAACAATGATAAAATATACTAAAAATAAATAAAAGCTGGGAGTAATAAAATTGGAGGTTGAGGTCGAACCAGTAGAATAGACATACTCAAAAGTTATTATTCGTCAAATTGAAAGAATATAACGAATTCGGTTGGCCATGGTATTGAGGTAGTAAAAATTAATAAAAAAAAATTAATAAAAAAAAAACCCGTTAAAATTCATTAAAATTATTAAAACAATTGAGATAAAAACATTTGAAATCAATAAGATCATTTAAAATTAATTGAAACATTTAAATTTAGTAAAAACATTTAAAATCAATAAAAGTTGTTAAAATATTTACAAAAAGCAGCTAAAATAAAAGTGGTAAAATGACTATAATTATCTAAAATCAATAAAAATATTTAAAATCGATAAAAATTACTAAAAACCATTGAAAGTTGGAAAAGACGAAACGTTTTTAAAAATTATTAAAATTACTATTTAAAATGCTAAAATTGTTATTTAAAATGCTAAAATTGCTATTTAAAACGCTAAAATCGCTATTTGAAACACTAAAATCATAAAATACAAGAGTAAAATAAAATATTAATATAATGGATACAGTTATAAAATAGAAATAAAAGTCAAGTTTTAAAAATATAACACTATGAAATAAAATATTTTAGCAATGGACACCTCAATAAAATAATTAAAATACAAGTGTAAAAAAAAATAAAACTATGATATAAAATAAATAAAGCAATGGATACATCAATAAAATAGTTATAAAAATCAAGAATAAAAAAATGAGTCATTATGACGATAAAATATTAAAAAACAATTATCCAACGGACCATTCCCTCACAAATAATATTTATTTAAAACAAAGTGGAGGGAAAGTGATAAAAAAAATAGTTAAAATTAAGCTAAAATAAAATACCTGCCTGAAAGAGCATTGGAGAAATTAAAAACATGATTCTTCAAAAGGGGAGATGAAATGTTTTGGACATTATAGGCTGGAAAAATAGATGTCACCTCACATATACACACGACTTACGAGTCTTTCGAACACGCCAGAGGTCCATACATACAGCTTACGAGTCTTTCGACCGCTCCAGAGGCTCAATCACACGACTTACGAGTCTTTCAACTGCGCCAGCGGTCCATTCATTCTATGATTTACGGATGTTTTAGCATCCGCAAGCCAATGGTAACAACTATTCTTCTAACTTATAATGCTCAAAAGCCAAAGTACTCTCCCCATCTTCCAATATTATTCTCTTATCGTCGCACGATGATAATGATATTTTATTTATTTCTATTGTCGGCATTTCATGATGATGTGATTTAATTAACTGCATTTTATGCCTAAAGGTTTTATGCTCTCTCATTCAGGTCATGTAATCATCAATAGTTACTTCTTTTTTGACTACATGTTTCTTTATTCCTTTAATCTTTTTTTTTACTTTCTCCCCAATATCTATAAAATACATTTTTGGCCTAAGCCCTATAAAAGCTAAAATAGGTACACCTTTACTTTCATATTTAAATTTCCCCATTACTTTTTTATTGTTAATTGAATAACAGGGACGATGTGTTGGATAATTGGATGTATCCATTCTATCTTTCATTGCTAAAATGTCGTCGTATAAGTTATCGGTCTTTATATTATAAATAAAAGAATCGTATCCATATACATTAATTTTAAATTGGCATGGCCATATTCAATCATCATTTCATCGTAATGATGATGATACATGATATTTTGTGATAAATATAATATGGCCATGCCTACATATATCGGTTTGTAAAATTTAAGTTTCGTCTTTTCCATGTGGACAGCTGCTAAATTTTTATTAAAAATAGTCATATCTTTAAAATTTGGTTTTTTTATTAATTTTTCCAAAGTGTTGTGGCGTTCGATACTAATTTAATGTCGATTCTTTTTCTTATATTTTCCATTGTCATGCTGAAAATGGCATTAATATATAATTTAATTTGGTCTGTCTCGAACTCGTTGATTGCTTTTTTTCTTAACTCTATGTTGTATGTTATATATTCTTTCAACCAACAACTTTGTCTGAATTTTAAAACTATATTAATTTTCTTTAAAATTATAACATGGCCTATGGCCTGTTTTAATGTCATGTAATGAACTATGTAATTGTTTTTTTCTTTAAAATGTGCAATGAGTTTTTTAAACCTTTTCTTATCATTAAAATTGGTCTTCTCCGGTAAAAATGGTAGATCGTTGTGTGCATCATGTAAATGAGTTGGATATGTCAAATCGACGTCTAAAATAAAACCGAATTCATCATTTTCACTCAATTCGTCGATGATGACGTGAGATGGGTCTAGCCATTCGAATTCGCCAATAGGGAGAGGTTTACACATTGCTGCGCCATATAGATTATTACAATCTTCAGAAAATGGGGTCATAATCTGTTAAATGTTTATTATTGGCTTTGGCGAATCGATGGGAGACCTGACAGAGACCCCCTCTTATTCCCTTTTCAAACATTAAAATCATATTGTAATCACTTAATAGCTCCAATTTTACTTTTGTAAATTTTAACATAGCATCCTACGTCATCGTAGGAACGGTAAAGAAATACGCTGGGTCTAATTTATGGGACTTTATTGTTATTTGCCTAAAAGATTCAAAAATATCAGTAAGTCGTAGTGTATCTGATTTGATATATATATCGTTGTAATCACCCAGCGTCTAACATTTAAACGTATCCCATACCTTTTGAGCATGTCTATAGTCTTCGTCTGTTATATGCTCCTGCGAAAGGTTACTAAAAATGCTTCTTTAGGGGGTAGTTGTGTTTCTGAATATGTTTCGGGAGATGTCATATATTCATAAGGAAAAACCCCCTTTCTTTTTAAAACTTCAACCTCCTCCCTTCTAAACAGAGATTTAATAGCGGGTATATCTGGAACTATTTTCGCGAGAGAATCAAGGCTGTCGAATAAGAATCGATATGAATCCACAAATCTGATTTTAAAATGATTACTAACGTATTTTGAAAAAGTTATGTACTTTTCCTCTGAATTAGGGATCATATCGATTCTTTTCTCGTCATACCCCAATTCCTTCACGAACAAATGGCTATCATACCCGCTCATATTATGTAAAAATACAGGGAGGAAGTTGGGGTTTTGAAATCTCAAATTATAATGATTGTGCGCAACCCCCCTATATCTCCCCGTTAGATGACAGTGATCCCTTACTTTGTCACCATTTAATGGCAGGTCACACATATAACAGACGGAGGACTGGTTAAGTGCTTCCATCTCCGAATCAGTTAGGGGATTCATCGGAATTTTCATTTTATAGACTCGTTCCATTTTAATAGCTATTTCTTTTAAAGTTTTTATAAAATTTTCTGCAGCGTCGGTTCCTCTATATATTATTGGATCTGTGACTAGATCATCATATACATCCATAATCCTATCATCTTTTTTAACGTAAATGCAATATGAAATTGGCTTATGAATATTTTTTAATAATGTGTATTTACCTAGCGGGTTGGGCTGACAAGATGCTACGGGTTCCAGGTAGCACTCGAAATCGGCGTATACAACATAGGGCACCTTCAAAGTTCATTCTACATGGTTGAAAGAAATAAAATTATTTTCCCCCGGTAACTCGATCCTTACAGGTTTGTTCTCGATACATTGAGTAAAATATTGATTAAATTTTATGTCTGAATAAAAATGTGTGAAGGATTTATTGTAACAAATTTACATAAAATAGCATATTTAAAACAATAATTATCGTTTTTATTAACAACATTTATACAAGCTTTTCTATTTTTAAATTTATCTCGTAAGTCTATAAAAGTGCTACCTCGAAGTGGTTTGAATTGGTTGATTTTTAATCTTAACCCTTCTCTCACGTATAGTTTCCACCCCGACTTCTTTGTTTCAATATTTTCCATTTCATGTATGATTTTATTAAACCCGCTATCTATTATTTTTTCGATTTCCGTATCTTTATAAATTGCTTTATTGCGTGTTTTAAAAGACGTATCGATGGTTTCCCCTAACTAATTTATCATTACGCAATCAGCCCACATATTTATTTTAATTGAATTGTGTTCTGGGAGGGAAGCGTTTATTCTAATAAAAACATCTCTCATAAACATATATACATATACATATAATAAGAACAAAAAGAAAGACCAATTACTTTGAAAATGATATTAAGAAAAACACACGAAAATAACTTTAAATATGTATATAATAAGAACAAAAAGAAAGAATAATAACTATAAATATTAAGAAAAACACAAAACGAAAAACTTTAAACTTTAATAAATATATATAATAGTAAGAGAAAAAAAAACACTACAATAAGAGAATATGAAGATGTAAAAAGAAAACCCAAAAAGAAAAATGTTAACAGAATAGAAAATTTTTAATAGAGAACTAAATAAAAAGAAAAAACTTACCTAGGATAGAAAAAATAAAGTATAAAGAAACAAAAATAACTTTGAAATAAAGAAAAAACACTGTAGATAACTATAATAAGAAACTAAACTAATAATATAAACAAAACTGTAGACAAAGAGAGAGAGTTCTAACGCAGAGGACACTAAGTACGATAGGAATACTGTGAAGTCTGGAGCTAGAATGAGAGTAGTGGGGGTAGGCACACGGGTACCTCCGGTTGTATTCTCGAATCTGATTGGCTGATGGTTTCCCCCACCACTCTCTTCCGACCCTACCGCTTCCTTCGCAGTGGACCTTCCCCTCCCCCTACATGCCTATGCATGTTCAAACGTGAAGAGACCTGTCGCTTAACCCAGCTGTACTCTCCACGGCCTTCTATATAACATATGTTATGAAAATAATATTACGTATATTAACTTTATGATTTTTTTTTTCGATATTAGAGTCTACTATTTGGTTATTATATTTGTAAAATTCGAAAATGATATTAGTTTTAAGATTGATTAATCGAATTTCGATTTATTACAATATTCGTGATATTGGAGATGTATATTCTTAGATTATTAAATACGTTTTGATATTTATGAAAAAAAAAGAATATATAAAAGTTGATGAGAATAAGAGGGGGGAGGACGTTGTTGTTAATTGTATGATATATTATCGTAAAATTATTAGAATATATGTATATATTTCATTGTTATAATTTATATTCGTTTGCAATAATATATATTACAATTTATATAACATATATATTATATGTTACAATTTATGTTTCTATTCATTATGTAACAATATATATATTTCATCGTTGTCATATATATTTTCTTCGTTACTAACTATATCTGTATATATTCCTTTGTAATAATAGATGTGTATATTTCATCGCTGTCATATATGTATATATTCCTTTTGTAATAATATATATTTTCTTCGTTACTAACTATATCTGTATATATTCCTTGTAATAATATATGTGTATATTTCATCGTTATAATTTATATTCGTTTGCAATAATAAATATTTTCGTCAATACAATTTATATTTATATTCCTTTGTAATAATATATATTTTTGTCGTTACCATATATGTATATATTCATTTTGTAATAATATATGTGTATATTTCATTGTTATAATTTATATTCGTTTGCAATAATATATATTTATGTCGTTACACTTTATATTTACTTGAGGTAGAAAATATGGGACCAGTTGAGACATGATATCGTAGAATGTCACAATATATGTCTATATCTTTGTCGTTGCACTTCATATTTACTTGAGGTAGACAAGATGGGACCAGTTGAGACAGGTCCGGACCTGTCGAACTTGAAAATGAAAAAAACAAATTAGGATTAAGGATTAGGATTAGGGATTAGCGTTAGCGATTGAGGATTAATATTAGGGATTAAGATTAATCAAAATAAATTATATTGGTCACGTGGTGTACAGGTGGTTAAGGTAAGAATAGCCCAGGATCCAAAGTCCAAAAGTGCCCTTCAAATTCTGGGATTAAAGTGGCCTAGAACCGCCATTTCTCCTACCCTACAAATATTAATTTCAATTAATATATTTATGTATAAGATATGTGTATATTAAGTATTATAGGCAGTTAGCTTATATTGTTTATATTAAATAAATCAATAGTTTATACTTGGACTACTTGTTATGGATTGTAGTTGCACTAGCTATAAAAAAGTGCTAGGTTCAAGTCATAAGGCAATAGAATTGACAAGAGACGGTCTCACTCTGCCTGTGATTGAGCTGAGTGCTGCCAACTTCAACACTGCCAACTGCATTTCTACTCTGAAGAGACGTAATTCTCTCGTTGTGCATCGCCGCAGCCCATTGACTGTTGTGGCATGGACCTGAATGGCTCCTAAACCACTTATCACAATGACCCAATATCCCTTTTAATGAGCCCGTGCCCATACCGAAATTAAAATCAAAAACCTTTGTCTGCACAAGACAGGCGAAGTCAGTGTCCTACGTGATTGAGCTGTCGGAAAGTGTATTGCCTTTTGGAAGATTGACGAGGCTATTTTCGTATGTAAACCGTTTTCAAACGAATCTAAGGGTACCCTTAAGGGAAAAGAGACAGGAACACACTGATTAAACTGAAATTGATAGCTCCCTCTTAGTTTATGTCAAATTTCGAATGAAGCCTAACTATTTAATAGTGATTTAATAAAAGAAAAAAGAAAAAAGAAATAAAGTGGACTGTATTTTCAATCATTTATTTTGAAACATTTACGAAATCTAATATTGAAAACATAATAACAAAATGGATCAATTTTACACTTGTTAGATAGTCAAAAAAATAACAAACTTCTAGCATAAAATAAAGACCAGATGAACAAACAATTGTGACAATATTAATGAAACATTCTCATGCTTGAACATAAATAAAAATTATTTCTATGGCCAAAATTATAATAAAAATGAAATAAAAAAAAAACAACTTCTTTAAAGTCCCAATATGGAATTTATATATATATATATATATATATATAATAACAAAAATAATTAGATTGTACAACGTAACGTGGACGAAGCAGGACGTTCGTAAACCTCTGTCTCTATGAAGAAACCAATTGTAACTCTTCAATGAGCGTGCTCAAAACGAACTGCAAATGGGCTGCGAGATAAAAGACAATAGCCTTTGTAAATACAATTCTTTGAATATTGCTGTCACATCTTTTCCAATTAAGCACGCTCGCTTTGACCACTGAGTTATAATATCCTGTGATCCTTGTCCGTGGGAATAAGTCCGTTTGGAAGTGGGCATCTTGACCATGTGGTATATTTATGTGACGTGCATCCGCCCTAATTCTAAAAGCTGTCAATGTCACAACCCCGAATATCAGGCAGTTGTCCATCGATTCCTTTTGAACTGTCAAGGCTTTCGCCCTTAGAGAAGTTTTATTACTTTACTTTTTTTTTTTTTTTTTTTTTGTTCTTCTCTACCTCGCCTTTTAGGCTATACGGGATTTTCCCGGGCCGGGGGTGTGAGGCGGGAATTTAAAATCCCTTCCGGCACCGGGACGCGAACTCGTACTTTTTTATATCATCTCAAATCTCTGTTATCCGGTTGGCAGGCAACTAGCGGTGCTGTTACACACGCTTTAGCCTATTCGGCCACCCCGCCCCCTATTACTTTACTTCTGAATATCCTTTGTCCAGCACCCAATCCTTAGGTTGCCACCCAACGTTCCTAGAATCCAAGATAACGCCGATCACCCCTCTCCTTCTCCGGCCAATCCTAACACCACCCCATAGTTGGGCTATATTATCGCCCTTAATCTTAGAGAAATTCATTCCATTCATTCCATCATTCCATCTGTAAATATCAGTAGATGTAACTTATGTAACATTAGTTTAGGCCTCACAAGGCTAGTTTGTAAGAAGTTCACTAAGATTATGTCAATATAACTTTATTTTTCACAATAAAAGTATATTTCAAAGTCTTTACTGTTGTACGAGTTCGTTAATTTGCGGTGATACACGACGAGAGAAATACGTCTCTTCAGAATAGAACGGCAGTGGGGAGTGTTGAAGTTGGCAGTACTCAGCTCAGTCACAGGCAGAGTCAGACCGTATCTTGTCAATTCTACCGCCTTATGACTTGAACCTAGCACTTGTTTATAGCTAGTGCTACTACAATCCATAACAAAGTAGTCCAGGTATAAACTATTGATTTATTTAATATAAACAATATAAGCTATGGGCCTATAATACATAATATACACATATCTTATACATATTTCACTTTGCTAAAATAAAACAAATCAACAATTAATCAAACTAGTTAAGTGTAAAATAAATTGAATTAACGCTGTGGCGTTTTAACTGTAAAAATAAAATAAATTAACGCTGTTGCGTTAACATACCTTTAATTATCAGGTTTTTCGAGATGGCAAAGTTTATCAGACGGATCCCATTATCATTACTATATTCATGCAAACTTTCTTTATCAATCGTCGGAATATAAACTTCTTCCCTTCCTACCTTTTCGTTCGCGTCACCTACAATTATTTTCATGTAGTTTCGCGGTAGTTTATCATAAACCCATTCGAGTTTATCGTAAAATTCACTTTTGACTTCATCGTTACTGTCTTCGGTCGGACAATGTATGTTTATTAATGCGATTTTAAACCAACGTCTCTGAAATATAGCTACCGAAATTCTATCACTAACGAATTGTACGTCCCCAAAGCGGATAGTAATCTACTCCTAATTAGAAACCCGGTACCTAAACAATGATTCCCGCTTCCTTCGTACCAAATAGTGTACTTTCCTTCCCTCATCGAGACCTCCCCTGGCCAGCGAACCTCTTGCAGAGCCACGACATCCAAATTGTACCCATTTACCTCATTCGCGACCGATTTTAGCCCCCCTGCTGTGTTTAAACTCCTTACGTTCCACGTACCAATATTCAAATCCCTATATTTCAACTTGCGCCAAGAATCTCCTAAAGCAGTCCCCACCAGGAGACCCGAACGGAGGACTAGTTTACCTCCGGATAATGAGCGTTTTACCTTAGGGAGATCCATGACATTTTGTGGTGTTTGGTAAACTAAAGATATGTGAGTAGGGCGTTTCTACGACTACACCCCCAGCAAGCACACACACACACACACACACACACACACACACACACACACACACAAACAATCTTAAAGCCTTCAAGTTGATCTAGCTTTTCTAAGGAATCTTTGATTTTTCATAAGCGAATAGCATGTAACCAAGATTAAGAAATCACCGTAGAACCCTTATTTCTTTTGTTTCCAGGGACTAATTATTAATTGCTAGATCTTATTATGTTCTTGTGCTCTTATATCTTGACTATCGTTTCTTGTATGTTTAGATGTGGTATGCCTTACATTTGTATATAGAATAACTATCGTTTTTGTTATTTCTTTTATCTTTATTATCTTGATATTTATTTTCATATCGTATATAGTAATTATGTTTAAATTTTCTCTTTTTCTTTATTTCATTTCTTTGGATGTGCATAGTATTAATACTGGAAATATTTCTTCATATTTTAGGCAATAAAACTTCCAACTTTAAAACCAGCTTTAAATAGATTAAACAACGACAACAATTTTGATGTAAAAAATGCAATAAAACTAAAAGAAATACTTAAAAATCTACAATTAAGTAAGGATAAAACAGAAATGATTAATTTAGATGCTGAATCCCTATTTACAAACATCCCGACAAACATTTACATACATTCATTAATGTATGCAAATTTTAAACGAAAATTGGGAAAAGATAAAGACTGAAACAAAAATTAAAGATAGAAATTTTTTTTAGAAGGAGTGGAGCTGTGTACAAAATATAATTATTTCAAATTCAATGATGAATATTATAAACAACTATGGGGTGGCCATGGGTTCAACATTATCCACCAATCCTAGTGGAATATATCTGAATAAATTACTATCGACACAAATCACAAAACTAAAAAAAAACCAATCCTAATAAAAAAATATATAGATGATTTATTCATAATAATAAAAGAAACACTGCAAATAAAATAATGGACTGTTATAACAAATACAACAAGAGAATAAAATTCACATTGGAAAAAACAATAGATGATAAAAAAAGATTTTTAACATAGACATAATTTTCAAAGACGGACAAATACTAACAAAATGGACAGAAAAAGAACACACAAGCAATAAAATACTCAATTTCACCTCTAACCACCCCAAACACCAAATAATAAACACAACCCGAAACATAATAAACACTGCAATTACATTAATTGACCAGACTTACATTTCAAAAATAAAAAATTGAAATATACAAAATACTAATAGAAAATATCTATCCAATTAAATTAATAAATAAAATATGGTACAGTAGAGCACACAACAGAATACACATACAGAATTGGAACAAAAACAAAGAAGAAGAAATACCAAAAACACAAATAAATAATACCGAACAACAAAAAAAACCTAAACAACAATTTATTACACAGTTTTTCCAGGAGACAACCACAACAAATGACAACATAATAATAATAATAATAATAAGGCTTAGCGAACCCGAAGGTTCGATGCCGACACCACCAATCGCTTGTTACACACTTCCCTCCACCGTTCGCCGTCCAAACCCAGTCTCTTCAGATCGGCTTTAATGCAATCTTCCCACCTTCGCTTCGGTCTTCCCCTCGGACGCTTACCATTCGCACAGCAAATATTAACCTTTTAGGAATTCTCTCGCTACTAAGCCCAACAACTTTACAAGCCCATTTGATTCGCCGCGATGAAATTACCTCAATTATATTACCCGGATACATCTCACGCAATTCGGCGTTGTGTAATCGTCTGAACTCTCCGGTTAACTCATCCTTCTTCGGTCCGAATATTCTACGGAATCTAGTGGGGTGGGATCTGGGACATCCGACAGAGTTGTGCCCTGTTGATCAGTACTATTTATAACTCAATGACAACATCCAAAACAATAATCCGCAAACAAGCAAAATTCACAATAAAAGAATATTTAACAAAATGACATACATACCGCAACTTACAAAACAAATTAAACAAGTATTCATGAACTATGACCTACCGAAAATCCAGTTTGGCATATATAACGACAAAAAAATAAGTAAATACTTGACAAACACAAAACACAAGATAGAACCACTGAGCAAGAAAAATGTTGTTTATAAGTTAGACTGCCAACATTGCCAACAAATTATATAGTTGAAACTTCAAAAATCTAAAAACCAGAATAGCACAACATACATCAAACTGCAAAAATAGTAAAAATATTAACATAACAGCCCTAGCAAACCACAGTATTAAATCATTACACACTTTTGACTTCAAAAACCCAGAAATACTGGCAATAGAACCTAAAACAAATAATAGGAAACTGCTGGAAGCTATACATATAACAGGAAACAATAATAGAACAGTAACCTATAAAACAGATACAAAACATTTAGCTACACACTGTTCGGACATAATATCCAATATTAAAATTTAAAAAAAAAAAACAAGAGCCAAAAAAAACCACAACAAACGACTATAATAAGAAATAAGAGGATGGGTACAAAGTGCAGAAATAAAACTAAAAATAGCCAGATGTTGATTAGTGTTTGAATGAATATGTGTAACACCAAATAATTTTAAAAACATGTGACAAATATTTAATTTTGACAAATGGTGCCACATCAACAAAAAAAAATGGTAAATAATTGTTAAATAGATAAATTGGAATGATATTGTTGAATAGAAATTAATATAGAAAATGTTCATAATTTCTGTAAAAATAAAAATATTACTCTGATGATGGGAAAATTGTCCCGAAACGTAAGAGACAAAAAGTATAAATAAAAAAATATGAAGAAGATTGGAAGTTTTATTATTGCTTAAAATATGAAAAAAATTATAAACGTAAGCTTCCTAATAAAAATAAGAAGATGGAAATATTTCTTTCTGTAAATAGGTTTCTTGACTTGAAATACCTTTTCATTGCAGCTTTATAAATAAAATCCAACCTAACCCCTTCTCGCCTGAGCAACCATGCTTGGTAGCATAAATATTTATTACGACCAATAAATACTTTATATTTCCTATACTTATCTCTTTAGAGATGAAAGGATAGTGAAGTCAGGAGCCTAACGAGCGAAAATTCTGAGATATAATTATATTTATTTAAACTTATATTATAACCTTTTGGTCATTTTGTTTTTGTCATAGTGTAACACTGAATTGGGAAAAAATTCAGAAAGATTATGGATGTTTTAGTTAAAGGCAGAGGAAAACATTATAACGAAAAGTAAGCAAGTTGTTATGGTAACTAATCTAAACACGCCTTAAATTTTATATCGATAATAATAAAAAAAAAAGTGAAAGATAACTTTAGTGTTCTTACAACTATCCACACGACATTTAGCAGGGATTTAGGGATCTTTTAATTACACGAAATTTCTTAAACCTTGCTCCCCTAAATATTTTGGAACTGAAGGTATAAACCAACTTATCAGAATATTTTATTTATTTATTCCTCCCAAAGATTTTAAATAAAAATGCTATTTATATGGTTTTCATTGAGATAATTTAGCTTTCCAACGGTTATTCTAACACTGAATTAGGGGAAAATTCTAAAGAGTTATGGATGTTTTAGTTAAAACCTGGTAAAACGTTATTACGAAAAGGAAGTCGTTGCTATGGTATCTAATCTTAACACACCTCTACTATCTTTATATACTTTTTCTTAATGATGTTTTCTTTTAATGCTACGCTATATCTTCGTCAATTCTTTATAAAATCCAATAATCGATCACTCATTTTTAATATCTTCTTATATTTCCCATGTGGAAAATAGTAATATCCGTCACAAATTTCAGGAAAATAGTTATGAATAGAAAGAACATTTATTTATGAATAACTCAATTGTATATATTATTTTCTTGATTGAAGTCATGATTATTAGAAAGATTACTAAATTCCCTATGAATTGAAAATGGATGCTGCAAAGATTCAAACCATTCTTTTGAAAGTTAAAACCGATAGGGCTCACCCTATAAATTTTAACATTAGAGCCACAAGAATACATCCAACTGAGGTTGTCATTTGCCTTGTTTTAAGATTGGGAAGATGATTCCTACTTTCGAAATAGGGTTGCCCTGGTCTTGAATGGTCTTAGTCGTCTAGGAGGCGACTCTTGGAACTTCATATACCCACCTACTATGACAATTTTCATTGATGTGAACCTGATTGATCTGAGGTTCAAATTCTCTTCACACAGGCAGAAGCATTGGTTGGTGTCGATACAGCTGATGGCTGTGTTGCGAGTCATTAAGTCGTATCGGTGTGAGTCTTATTAACCGATGCAGATTTTAGCGGAAGTTAAACATCTTGACCTTCTTTTGTGTGAAGATTCATTCAAGTGTGTTTTCAAAAGAGGAGGCTCGGCAGGAAGATTCGCGAATGAGGATTATAGAGAACTCTAGAACATAGAAATGGATAATTTAACAAGACACCATTGATGAGTAGAACCGGTGATGGATGACTACAACGAAAGGTTTCACCTTAATAACATATTTTCCCACCGTCCGGTCACAATCAATCTGGAAGTCTCTACATAACTATGATTGCTTCAATAGAAGGCAAAAGAACACGTGGAAGGCCAAAAATGGATAGATAGAATCAACAAAGATACAACAGGCTTGTTAAGGCGGCAAAAGATTAACATGGTCTATAATGCCAATAGACCATTTATACATATTTATATTTATTAAATATGCATATATATATATAATATATATATATATATATATATATATTATATATATATATATATATATATATATATATATATAATTAAATACATATATGTTTATTATTATGTAGATTATTGTTGGGCTTTCCCAACTAGATTACGACTGAGTTTGTCAGCCTCAGAAGGAAAAAAACTAGAATTGATCCATAGAAATAATCCAAGTGTGGTCCATCGTTACTCTGTAACGCGATAAGTGAATATATATATATTCATAAATACCTCATAAATATCATATATTTTGTAATAATATGTTGGTGTTCGCAGTACTGACTTATCTACCATCGGAGGACCCATTTAACTATTCATTGATAGTTTACATTTATCTAAGAATGCAGTTTACACAATCATTGATTTACTAATTTTCAAAATTGATTTAATTAGCTCAAGGAACAGATTATTTTAAATTATTATATAGACGAACTAAAAATGAAATATTTTGATTTTCTATACACCATGAGAAATTTAAATTACCATCAAAACCTACTATTTTATAAGATAACTGGTAGTCAATCTTTTGAAATATCAATAAGTAAGCATATGGTGATGGGAATAGTAGCTGGCGTTTAATTCTCATGAAAGATATAAAATAGTTGTTGTTGGAAACGGTATTTTAAATATATTTAGCTTTTCACAGAGAAAATTTCGAAGAAAAGCGTTAGGTAATTCTCATATTAATAAACTGACACTTATGTCTGTGGTTTGGATATTTGGAGATCGTATAATTGCAGGGACAAATGATGGAAAAGTAATTATTACAGAAAATGGAATATTCCAGGGAATTTTTAATATATTAGGTGACGATATTATATATTATTGTTTACAGAGTAAAACGTAATAATTATAAGGATATTAATTATATACATATAATATATATATATATATATATATTATATATATATATATATATATATATATATTATATGTATAGCATTTCCAATATATTTTATTTATTCCAAGGAAAGAGTTGCTTTTGTTATTTATTTATTTTCTGTATATTTACTAGTATAAAAATACGTACTATTATATAATATTTGTAAGATTGTTATGTAAGGGTTATCAGACTTCAAACGATTCTTTAACTCACTAAAAGAATTAATTTATTTACAATTGATTTATAAATGATAAGTGTGATATAAACAAATAAAAGAAAATACAAAACAATACTTTGTTACCTAAAAGAATTTAATAAAAGTCCTTATCTTAGGGTCCTTTAGCACTTTACAATCATTAATCCAACTTTTAAAACCAATATACAAATATTGTAATCTTCTCATATTCTAAAATAGCACCATGGCTCACTAAATATTAGACAACACATTTAGACCTTCCTTGGTAGGGGACTCTTTTTTTTTCAGAGAATCTGATTCTCCTTTTGCCTCTCCTATAACACTGGCTTTTAAGAAGGAGGATGGAAAAGAACACGTTTGTGCATAGATTTTAGGGAGCTAAATAGGATAGTGGTTCCCGAACCTCAGCCATTTCCACGGATAGAGGATTTGGTTGTTAATGTAGGAAATTGTCAATAGTTTACTGCATTAGACATTAATTCCGCTTTTTGATCGATACACTTACGATTAAACGATAGGAAAACGACTGCATTTGTATCCCAGAATGGTCATTATCAGTGGAAAGTCTTACCATTCGGCTTTAAAAATTCCCCTGCCATCTTTCAACGAGTATTAGCTAATATCATTCGACGACATCACTTGGAAAAATTTTGTGTGAACTATATAGATGATATTTTAATTTTTTCTAAATCATTTGAAGAGCATGTGCGACATATTAAACAGTTTATGAAGGTGATAATACAATAAGGGTTTAAATTGAAATTAACTAAGTGTTCTTTTGCCCAATCTTCTGTTAAATATTTGGGTCATATTATAGGAAATGGAAAAGTATCTCCAGTTCATGACAATCTTATTGCGATAAAACAGTTTAAACGACCAACGAACAAACGAATGGTCCGTCAGCTGTTAGGGAAAATTAATTTTCACAGAAAATTTATTGATCATTATACTCACAGACTATCTCCATTGCATAAATTGCTGAAGAAGAATGAAAAGTTTATGTGGACATCCGATGATGAGTGCTTTGAAGGGATTAAACAATATCTGTGTTCTACTCCTATATTAGCCATATATGATCGTGCTAAGGATGTTGTTCTAGAAGTAGATGCGAGTCGTCTAGGGATAGGAGCAATATTGAAGCAGGCCCAAGAAGATGGTTTTCTGCATCCGGTGGGATATTTCTCTAAGAAACTAACTCCAGGGCAAGCAAAGAAGGAGATAATGTATTTGGAGTGCCTAGCCATAAAGGAGGCCATATTATTTTGGCAACACTATTTAATAGGAAAACAGTTGGTTGTTATGCCTGATCACAAGCCTTTAATAAACTTAAAAACTAAATCCCGCACTGATGAAGTCCTAGGAGATTTAATGTTGTATTTGTCCCAATAAACATTTAAGGTGCTTTATAAACAAGGCAAAGATAATGTTGAAGCGGATGCTGTCTGATAATGAAGGATAATGAAGGATAACGCTGTCTCGCAACCCTATACTTGAAATTTTTGATAACACGGAGGATTGTATAGAAGTAGTAAACTTAATAAAATTAAATGATATCGTTGAAGATCAAAAATTAATGAAAAATGAAATAACAAGATCCAAAAATATTTCACATGACAACAACATAAGTTTTAAATTACTAAACAATAGAAAACAAATATATGTCTCTCCAAAATTTGGAATCTGAATCAGATGTCACCTGAGAATCATCTTCCTACCTCGGCATTACTATTCATACTTTTCTTTCAAGAATACGGGCGAAAAAACCTATGTTGCTATAGACTGCAGAGCCTACACGAATGTGGTAATTTCAATAAAACTTGTCTAAATTCTTATGCTCGACGACCTTTTAATTTATCTATATGAAGTACGTCGACGAAAAACTCAAGCACTATACACATTTATTTGAATTTTTAAATCAAGTGTTTCTAAGATAATGGAATTTTATAGAATAAGGAAAATGTCTCATCGAAATCAGATCATGATTAGTAAAGATAACGTGGTTTTAAAATATTGTTGGTTCATGATTTTCACTAATCAATTTTGTAATCATCCGAAAAAATCAAAAATCATATCCTATCTCAAAATTTATGGTTTTACGTTTCACGATACGTACAATTCTAAAATGGAATACACATTTTTTTTTGTTCGTCCGCTATCTGCGGCATTTTTCTAGTTCTACAGTGTTACGGTCTTTAATTTAGAAGAATTGTTCCCGCAACCAACTTGCCGGGTGCTCAGTGGAGACGGTAGGGTTCGCAAAACAAAAAAAAAAAAAAAATAATCAAGAGCCAATTAAATATTAATAACTATCTAACAGGCGCCACGTTATTTAATTTGTAGAATTTGGAAAATAGTGAAAACCATAAAAAACAAAACAATAAATATATTTAAAAATATGTATATTTGGACACAGAATGAGCTTCGAACTCGGAACCTATGGAATGAAATTATATGTTAATTAACCTGATGACCTATCGAACCTTCTTACTCGGTTAATATTTATTTCCTCTGATCCCTCGAATAGAGTTTTACAACTGATTAATAAACTTAAAAAATAATAATATAATATACATAAAACGAGAAAACAAACAGGAGAACATAAAACTGGCTTTTATTCGAATTTCTGGATTATCCTTTAGCATTACGCCAAGTCGTTCGAATTTATTCCAGCATTTTTCATCCATTAAAGATCTAGATGCTCCGATATCCAAAAGCCCTATTTCAATCCTTCTCAGGATATTTAGTTTTAGAAATGGTCGTCGATCTAACTCGTTTGCCGAATGTTTTGAATATTCCACTTTTTTTTCTTTGAAAACTTCCTTTGCTATTGATAATTATTCCTACCATCCAGCTTTGCTAGTGGACTCAGGAGTACGCCCAGGATCCCATCCACTTATACCTGGTTCCTTCGATCGTTTCCCTGCCTTTTTTTTACTACATTCACACGATTTCCTCTCAACACCTTTCCAACCACAACCTTCGCATAATTTAGTTTTCTTCGACGGACACGTTTTAAAAGAATGTCTGGTTCCTTCGCAATTCCAACATTGAATAAAATATTTGGGTTTAGCAACCTCTTCCCTTGATTATTTTATTCTTTTTATTGCGTAGATGTGATTGGTTCCTTTTCTTTGGGGCGGCTGATAGGCCAAATCTGATTCAAGTAATCCTTTGTTTTTAGGGGGTGGTCGATATACGCTTACCCTCTACCTAAGCTCTTCTAACTGTTTCCCGAGAGTTATCAAAGTCTTCAAGGTGGTTAATTGGTGTTATGCAAGTCGGTCCGAATAGTAGGGATAAATATTCTTTTTTATTATCCTCAACATTTCGTCTTCAAAAGGGACAGTTGATAATCTGTTAAAATAATTTCTCATTATTGCCACATATGAACCAATCGATTCTGTAGGCCCTTGGGTTCTTCTCCTTATGTTAACGCCATAGCGTTAACTTATTTTATTTTTACAGTTAAAAACGACACAGCGTTAATTCAATTTATTTTACACTTAACTAGTTTGATTAGTTGTTGATTTGTTTTATTTTAGCAAAGTGAAATCAATTAATAATATGTATATTTATGTATACGATAGGTGTATATTAAGTATTATATGCCCATAGCTTATATTGTTTATATTAAATAAATCAATAGTCTATACTATATATATATATATATAACAAATAATTAGATTGCACAACGTTACGTGGACGAAGCAGGACGTTCGTAAACCTCTGTCTCTATGCAGAAACCAATTGTAACTCTTCAATGAGCGTGTTCAAAACGAACTGCAAATGGTAAGCGGCGAGCACGACGAGAGAAGTACGTCTCTTCAGAGTAGAACTGCAGTGGGCAGTGTTGATGTTGGCAGTACTCAGCTCAGTGGCGGACGGAGTCAGACTGTCTATTGTCAATTCTACCACCTTATGACTTGAACCTTGCACTTGTTTATAGCTAGTGCTACTACAATCCATAACAAAGTAGTCCAAGTATAGACTATTGATTTATTTAATATAAACAATATAAGCTATGGGCATATAATACTTAATATACACCTATCGTATACATAAATATACATATTATTAATTGATTTCACTTTGTTAAAATAAAACAAATCAACAACTAATCAAACTAGTTAAGTGTAAAATAAATTGAATTAACGCTGTGTCGTTTTTAACTGTAAAAATAAAATAAGTTAACGCTATGGCGTTAACATAAGGAGAAGAACCCAAGGGCCTACAGAATCGATTGGTTCATATGTGGCAATAATGAGAAATTATTTTAACAGATTATCAACTGTCCCTTTTGAAGACGAAATGTTGAGGATAATAAAAAAGAATATTTATCCCTACTATTCGGACCGACTTGCATAACACCAATTAACCACCTTGAAGACTTTGATAACTCTCGGGAAACAGTTAGAAGAGCTTAGGTAGAGGGTAAGCGTATATCGACCACCCCCTAAAAACAAAGGATTACTTGAATCAGATTTGGCCTATCAGCCGCCCCAAAGAAAAGGAACCAATCACATCTACGCAATAAAAAGAATAAAATAATCAAGGGAAGAGGTTGCTAAACCCAAATATTTTATTCAATGTTGGAATTGCGAAGGAACCAGACATTCTTTTAAAACGTGTCCGTCGAAGAAAACTAAATTATGCGAAGGTTGTGGTTGGAAAGGTGTTGAGAGGAAATCGTGTGAATGTAGTAAAAAAAAGGCAGGGAAACGATCGAAGGAACCAGGTATAAGTGGATGGGATCCTGGGCGTACTCCTGAGTCCACTAGCAAAGCTGGATGGTAGGAATAATTATCAATAGCAAAGGAAGTTTTCAAAGAAAAAAAAGTGGAATATTCAAAACATTCGGCAAACGAGTTAGATCGACGACCATTTCTAAAACTAAATATCCTGAGAAAGATTGAAATAGGGCTTTTGGATATCGGAGCATCTAGATCTTTAATGGATGAAAAATGCTGGAATAAATTCGAACGACTTGGCGTAATGCTAAAGGATAATCCAGAAATTCGAATAAAAGCCAGTTTTATGTTCTCCTGTTTGTTTTCTCGTTTTATGTATATTATATTATTATTTTTTAAGTTTATTAATCAATTGTAAAACTCTATTCGAGGGATCAGAGGAAATAAATATTAACCGAGTAAGAAGGTTCGATAGGTCATCAGGTTAATTAACATATAATTTCATTCCATAGGTTCCGAGTTCGAAGCTCATTCTGTACCCAAATATACATATTTTAAATATATTTATTGTTTTGTTTTTTATGGTTTTCACTATTTTCCAAATTCAACAAATTAAATAACGTGGCGCCTGTTAGATAGTTATTAATATTTAATTGGCTCTTGATTATTTTTTTTTTTTTTGTTTTGCGAACCCTACCGTCTCCACTGAGCACCCGGCAAGTTGGTTGCGGGAACAATTCTTCTAAATTAAAGACCGTAACACTGTAGAACTAGAAAAATGCCGCAGATAGCGGACGAACAAAAAAAAATGTGTATTCCATTTTAGAATTGTACGTATCGTGAAACGTAAAACCATAAATTTTGAGATAGGATATGATTTTTGATTTTTTCGGATGATTACAAAATTGATTAGTGAAAATCATGAACCAACAATATTTTAAAACCACGTTATCTTTACTAATCATGATCTGATTTCGATGAGACATTTTCCTTATTCTATAAAATTCCATTATCTTAGAAACACTTGATTTAAAAATTCAAATAAATGTGTATAGTGCTTGAGTTTTTCGTCGACGTACTTCATATAGATAAATTAAAAGGTCGTCGAGCATAAGAATTTAGACAAGTTTTATTGAAATTACCACATTCGTGTAGGCTCTGCAGTCTATAGCAACATAGGTTTTTTCGCCCGTATTCTTGAAAGAAAAGTATGAATAGTAATGCCGAGGTAGGAAGATGATTCTCAGGTGACATCTGATTCAGATTCCAAATTTTGGAGAGACATATATTTGTTTTCTATTGTTTAGTAATTTAAAACTTATGTTGTTGTCATGTGAAATATTTTTGGATCTTGTTATTTCATTTTTCATTAATTTTTGATCTTCAACGATATCATTTAATTTTATTAAGTTTACTACTTCTATACAATCCTCCGTGTTATCAAAAATTTCAAGTATAGGGTTGCGAGACAGCGTTATCCTTCATTATCCTTCATTATCAGACAGCATCCGCTTCAACATTATCCTTGCCTTGTTTATAAAGCACCTTAAATGTTTATTGGGACAAATACAACATTAAATCTCCTAGGACTTCATCAGTGCGGGATTTAGTTTTTAAGTTTATTAAAGGCTTGTGATCAGGCATAACAACCAACTGTTTTCCTATTAAATAGTGTTGCCAAAATAATATGGCCTCCTTTATGGCTAGGCACTCCAAATACATTATCTCCTTCTTTGCTTGCCCTGGAGTTAGTTTCTTAGAGAAATATCCCACCGGATGCAGAAAACCATCTTCTTGGGGCTGCTTCAATATTGCTCCTATCCCTAGACGACTCGCATCTACTTCTAGAACAACATCCTTAGCACGATCATATATGGCTAATATAGGAGTAGAACACAGATATTGTTTAATCCCTTCAAAGCACTCATCATCGGATGTCCACATAAACTTTTCATTCTTCTTCAGCAATTTATGCAATGGAGATAGTCTGTGAGTATAATGATCAATAAATTTTCTGTGAAAATTAATTATCCCTAACAGCTGACGGACCATTCGTTTGTTCGTTGGTCGTTTAAACTGTTTTATCGCAATAAGATTGTCATGAACTGGAGATACTTTCAGATAGATATATATATACATATATATATATATATATATTATATATATATATATATATATATATATAATATATAATATATATATTATATATATATATTTATATAAATTTCATATTGGGACTTTAGAGAAGTTGTTTTTTTTTATTTTATTTTTATTCGGATTCGGAATCGGTCGATGTAGTGGAATATCTGTGTAGCCGGACAGAAACACTGCATCGATTGATTTCCGAATTTTTAGCGGAATGAGACGCTCCTCTAAAATTTAATTTGGTTTTGGAGGCAACTTACGAAAACGTTAAAGGAGAAACGTGGGATCGTGCCTTCATAACTAAAAATAAGGCGATATATGACATCTCTTTCATCTTGGATACTCTACGTGACATGTATGCGAAGTTGGCTACCGAGTTGCAAGAGATGAGCATGTAAGAGAGTGGGTGGTTCATAAAAGGTCTTGATGGTCTTCTCCTAAAAAAAAACCGATTTAGACCTCTGGGCGCCTCCAGCTATATTAGGCTTTACCCTAACATAGCCGCAAAAAAGGCTGTTAACAATGGTGAGAATTACGACGACAATTGCTTCAAGTATGTCATTCTTTCTCACCTCATCGATAGAGATGCTCAAAGAGTTAGCAAATGTAGAGACTTACAGAATCGATACAATTTTGACTGCATTTCCTTCTCCACTCCTCTTCACCAGGTAAAAACCTTTGAGTGGTATTATAATATCAGCGTCAATGTTTTCGCTGTTGGAGAGTCGCTGAAATTTGTAAAACAGGAAAAGGCAGATCATCGTGATCTCCTTCTCCTGACCGATGAAGAAGGGCGAAGCCACTACACATATATAAAATATTTCAATTAATTAGTGGCTTCACAGATTTCAGAACACAAAAACGGAAGACACGTCTGTAAGCGATGCCTCATACATTTCAATTTAGACGGTAAAGACATCACTGAGCGGATGAGGGAGCACATGGAGTACTGTGGAGTAAATAAACCGACGCGAGTAATATCCCTTGCTTGTGACGATGAAGGAAATACTCAGACAATACCTTTTATAAATATTCAACTACAAGCGAGGATTCTTTTTGTCGTCTATGCTGATTTCGAATCTGTTTTTAAAAAGATTCAGCCGGGAGAGGCAGGATCTTCACGTATGACTCCCTACCTGAGGCACCTTCCCATGAGTTTCTGAACTCTAAAAGATTTTAGAAAACATCCCACGCCACTTCCTGTTTCGAGATTTTCGCACTGAGCAATACATTTACACAGGCGAGGATTTAGTGCAGACATTTATGGCATATATCAGGGAAGATGCGAAGAAGGTGTCTCTGGTGTACTCCATGAAGCGGCTCATGCTACCCCTGACACCATTGCAGTTGGAAGCCCATCTTACATCCAAAACCTGTATCCTATGTCCCTGTCCTTTTCTTCCGACAATGAGAAAGTGATGGACCACGATCACATCACTGGAGTGTATCGTGTTCCAGCACATTCGAAATTTAATATCTTTCACCGTACACCTCGTTTCCTTCCCGTTCTATTTCACAACCTTAGGAGTTACGATGCTCCCTTCATTGTCCGAGAATTGCGACTAGGATCGACTGAAGAAGAAAAGAAAAACATGCGGATTGATGTCTTCTCAAACTCTGAGGAGAAATACATTTCCTTCGCAATGGCAGTGGACTCATTCCGCTTTATGGCATCCAGTTTGGATAGATTGTCCAAGAATTTACCCTGGTATAACTATATGGAGATGAGTAAACTCATCCCCGCTGACCATTCGGACCTCGTGATCAGGGATGGAATGAACCTATATGATTACGTGGACTCGTTCGAGAAACTTCGGTAAACGGTTCTGCTCCCGAAGGAAGCGTTTTATTATCAATTGAATGAAATGCCTGTCTCGGACGAGGACTATCACCATGCTCAAGTGGTATGAGCTGTTTAATATCAGAATCCTGGCCACGTACAGCGAACTCTACCTTAAGGCAGATGTTATGCTCCTTTGCGATGTCTTTGAAAATTTCAGAGGCGTCTGTTTTGAGCATATTCGCTGTATCTGGCTTGGTATTATACGCCACCCGGACTCGCTTGAGATACCATGCTGAAGTATACGGGGATACAATTAGATCTGTTGGCTTATTACGACATGGTCCTGATGATCGAGCGTGGTATAAGAGGTGGATTGTGGCAAGGTAGTAACCGGTATGGAATATCGATCAATAAATGTCTTGACCCAAATCGAGATCCGCAGGAGGAATCTTCATATATCGCCTACCTGGAGGCAAACAACTTATACGGGTGGGCGATGTCGAAAGCGCTTCCTTCTGGCGGTTTCGAATGGGTTAAGAATCCGGAATCTCTAGATTGGTTCAATTTACCGAAATACAGGGCATTCTGCTACATCGTTGAAGCCGATAGAGAGTATCAGGAACGGCTGCACGATTTTTCCCTGTTGCCAGATATTAAAGTTCCGTAAAATTCAAAAAGCTTTTGGCTTCACTGGACAACAGGGAAATATGTTTTGCATTTCATCAACTTACATCAGGCCATGAGCTTAGGACTAAAGTTAGTTCGAGTACATCGAGCGCTCAAATTCCGACAATCTCATTGGCTTCGTAGATATATTTAACTTAATACCAAAGACCGTCAACAAGCTACGAGCGCCTTTGACTAATATTTCTTTAAACTAATGAATAATACCGTTTTCGGAAAGTTTATAGAGGATGCCCGAAAATGGTGCAAAATTGAGCTTGTAGTAAGTCAGCGACGAATAACTAAACTTACAGCAAAACCAACCTTCAAAGATAGGACGATATATGCAGATTAGTTAGTTGCAGTACATTCGGAATTTGAAAAGATCGGAATGAACAAACCTATTTACGTAAGGATAGCCATTTTGGATTTTCCCAAGGTCGGAATTCACGAATTCCAGTACGAGACCATGTTACCTTACTACGGACTGCAAAAACTAAAACTAATGTATACGGTCACATACTATATCTTATACAGACGGACGACTTATACAATGACATGACAGATTTTATGGATGAACTGAATATCTCTAACCACCCTAACAAACATAGGACACACAGGACTGATAACAAAAAGGTGTTGGGGAAATTTAAAGACGAAGCCAACGGAGTACCCGTCTCCGAGTTTGTCGGACTTCGTGCGATACGTATTCAATACGAATTCACGCCAATATAGTCATTAAAACGGTGAAAGGGATAAAAAAGTCAGCTGTAGAAAATAAATTAACCTTCGAAGATTATTTAGCTACACTGCGCGACGGAAAAGAGTTTAAGACCACGTTTCGTTTCATTATTTCAAAAGAGCATAAACTCTATTTCGTCGTACAGACAAAGATTTCCATTTCTCTACACGACGATAAACGTCATCATATCGACGGAATTCGTACTTTGGCTCAGGGTTATTATTCCATACCTTATGGGTATATGAGGTGTTGAGGTATTGCATATTTTCTCCCTCATAATAATTGTAAATAGTTATTTAGAGATTATTTTTGTTGTAAATAGTTTTGTAGAGAAATTTTTTTTGTAAATAGTTTTGTAGGGAGTTTTTTTGTTTTTTTTTTTAAATATTGTACATTTGATTATGGATAATTTTGTTGTTAAAAAGGAAGTAAATATATTTATTTTTTTTATAAATCAAGTTAGTAGTTTTATTTTTATTGATAGTTATGGGATTAATTATAATTTCTCCCTCTAAAACTCTATCTCAATACTGACAAAGGTTAAATATTTGTAAAAAGTTTTTTTTATATATATATATATATATATATATATATATATAGTTTTGTAGTAAATAGTTTTATTATAAATAGTTTATTTGTAAAAAAACATAATAAAAACAATAATGAAAAAATATATTTAAAAAAATTTTTACTTTTATTTTCATTAATATGTATTTAGAATATTTCTATATTTTAGTTGAAAGACAATGACTTTTACAGAATGAGTAAGGGCCCTCAAACCACTCCTGTTTATAGACTGTTCTGTTTATATTTTTAGAATTAAAAGGGCAAAGTACATATTTATGAGTGAAGGAGAACAATACGCGATTAAATGTTTAGACTGAGATAGGGATTAAAAAGACCTAACAGGTTGTTTATATTTTAAGGATCAAAGGGTCCAAAGTCTATGTTTACGCGTAAAGAAGAACAATAATAGATTAAAGGTCCCAGTTCATTGTTTATACTTAAGTAGGGATTAAGTGGTTGTTTATATTTTAAGGATTACAGGGGTCAAAGTCCATGTTTACGTGCCAAGGAGAACAATAACAGATAAGAGATTAAAGGTCCAAGTCCATTGTTTATACTTCGATAGATGTTACAAGGTTGTTTATACCTTAAGGATTAAAGGGGTCAAAGTAAGAATCAAACAAATATTTTCGATTATTTGATACTCAAAAACTTTTAGGTTTCGCAATTATCTGGGGCGCTGTCACTACACCAATCAGAATAATTTATTTACGAGTTCAAATATTACCGTTTCGGTTTCGTAAACGTTGCAGCAACATTTTAGTCAACATCATCTTTTTTTTTTAATAGTTCTCTTGATATTTCTTATGGCACTTCTAACAGTGGTAAGATCTATTATAATGAAAGTTTGTATTAATATTGCCCTAAAACAATGACTTGCAAGAAAAAAACAAATATTTTCGATTATTTGATGCTAAAACTTTCACGTTTCGCAACTATCTGGGGAGCTGTCACTACACCAATCAGAATAATTTATTTTCGAGTTAAATTATTACCTTTCGACTTCGTGAACGTTGCAAAACATTTATTCAACATTTTCTTTTTTTAAATAGTCCTCTTGATTTTTGTTATGGCCCTTCTAACAGTTGAAAGATCTATTATAATGAAAAGTTGTATTAATATTGACTTAAAACAAAGTCTTGGAAGAATCAAACAAATATTTTTCTTTATTTGATGCTCAAAAACTTTTACGTTTCGCAACTATCTGGGGAGCTGTCACTACACCAATCAGAATAATTTATTTACGAGTTCAAATATTACCGTTTCGATTTCGTAAACGTTGCAGCAACATTTTAGTCAACATCTTTTTTTATTAATAGTTCTCTTGATTTTTCTTATGGCACTTCTAACAGTTGTAAGATCTAATATAATGAATGGTTGTATTAATATTGCCCTAAAACAAAGACTTGCAAGAAAAAAACAAATATTTTCGATTATTTGATACTCAAAAACTTTTACGTTTCGCAATTATCTGGGGCGCTGTCACTACACCAATCAGAATAATTTATTTACGAGTTAAAATATTACCCTTTCGACTTTGTGAACGTTGCAGCAACATTTTAGTCAACATCATCTTTTTTTTAATAGTTCTCTTGATTTTTCTTATGGCACTTCTAACAATTGTAAGATCTATTATATTGAAAAGTTGTATTAAAATTGACTTAAAACAAAGTCTTGGAAGAATCAAAAAAATATTTTCCTTTATTTGATGCTCAAAAATATTTACGTTTCGCAATTATCTGGGGAGCTGTCACTACACCAATCAGAATAATTTATTTACGAGTTAAAATATTACCCTTTCGACTTCGTGAACGTTGCAGCAACATTTTAGTCAACATCTTCTTTTTTTTTAATAGTTCTCTTGATTTTTCATATGGTATTTCTAACAGTGGTAAGATCTATTATAATGAAAAATTGTATTAATATTGCCCTAAAACAAAGACTTCCAAGAAAAAAGAAATATTTTCGATTATTTGATGCTCAAAACTTTCACGTTTCGCAACTATCTGGGGAGCTGTCAATACACCAATCCGAATAATCTATTTTGGAGTTAAATTATTACCCTTTCGACTTTGTGAAATTTTCATCAACATTTTAGTCAACATTTTTTTTTTTTAATAGTTCTCTTAATTTTTCTTATGGCACTTCTAACAATTGTAAGATCTATTATATTGAAAAGTTTTATTAATATTGACTTAAAACAAAGTCTTGGAAGAATCAAACAAATATTTTGCTTTAGTTGATGCTCTAAAATTTTACGATTCGCAACTATCTGGGGAGCTGTCACTACACCAATCAGACTAATTTATTTCCGAGTTAAAATATTACCCTTTCGACTTCGTGAAGGCTGCAGCAACATTTTAGTCAACATCTTCTTTATTTTTTAATAGTTCTCTTGATTTTTGTTATGGCCCTTCTAACAGTTGAAAGATCTATTATAATGAAAAGTTGTATTAATATTGACTTAAAACAAAGTCTTGGAAGAATCAAACAAATATTTTTCTTTATTTGATGCTCAAAACTTTCACGTTTCGCAACTATCTGGGGAGCTGTCACTGCACCAATCAGAATAATTTATTTACGAGTTCAAATATTACCGTTTCGATTTCGTAAACGTTGCAGCAACATTTTAGTCAACATCTTCTTTTATTAATAGTTCTCTTGATTTTTCTTATGGCACTTCTAACAGTTGTAAGATCTAATATAATGAATGGTTGTATTAATATTGCCCTAAATCAAAGACTTGCAAGAAAAAAACAAATATTTTCGATTATTTGATACTCAAAAACTTTTACGTTTCGCAATTATCTGGGGCGCTGTCACTACACCAATCAGAATAATTTATTTACGAGTTAAAATATTGCCGTTTCGATTTCGTAAACGTTGCAGCAACATTTTAGTCAACATCTTCTTTTTATTAATAGTTCTCTTGATTTCTCTTATGGCACTTCTAACAGTTGTAAGATCTAATATAATGAATGGTTGTATTAATATTGCCCTAAAACAAAGACTTGCAAGAAAAAAACAAATATTTTCGATTATTTGATACTCAAAAACTTTTACGTTTCGCAATTATCTGGGGCGCTGTCACTACACCAATCAGAATAATTTATTTACGAGTTAAAATATTACCCTTTCGACTTTGTGAACGTTGCAGCAACATTTTAGTCAACATCATCTTTTTTTTAATAGTTCTCTTGATTTTTCTTATGGCACTTCTAACAATTGTAAGATCTATTATATTGAAAAGTTGTATTAAAATTGACTTAAAACAAAGTCTTGGAAGAATCAAAAAAATATTTTCCTTTATTTGATGCTCAAAAATATTTACGTTTCGCAATTATCTGGGGAGCTGTCACTACACCAATCAGAATAATTTATTTACGAGTTAAAATATTACCCTTTCGACTTCGTGAACATTGCAGCAACATTTTAGTCAACATCTTCTTTTTTTTTTAATAGTTCTCTTGATTTTTCATATGGTATTTCCAACAGTGGTAAGATCTATTATAATGAAAAATTGTATTAATATTGCCCTAAAACAAAGACTTCCAAGAAAAAAAGAAATATTTTCGATTATTTGATGCTCAAAACTTTCACGTTTCGCAACTATCTGGGGAGCTGTCAATACACCAATCCGAATAATCTATTTTGGAGTTAAATTATTACCCTTTCGACTTTGTGAAATTTTCATCAACATTTTAGTCAACATTTTTTTTTTTAATAGTTCTCTTAATTTTTCTTATGGCACTTCTAACAATTGTAAGATCTATTATATTGAAAAGTTTTATTAATATTGACTTAAAACAAAGTCTTGGAAGAATCAAACAAATATTTTGCTTTAGTTGATGCTCTAAAATTTTACGATTCGCAACTATCTGGGGAGCTGTCACTACACCAATCAGACTAATTTATTTCCGAGTTAAAATATTACCCTTTCGACTTCGTGAAGGCTGCAGCAACATTTTAGTCAACATCTTCTTTATTTTTTAATAGTTCTCTTGATTTTTGTTATGGCCCTTCTAACAGTTGAAAGATCTATTATAATGAAAAGTTGTATTAATATTGACTTAAAACAAAGTCTTGGAAGAATCAAACAAATATTTTTCTTTATTTGATGCTCAAAACTTTCACGTTTCGCAACTATCTGGGGAGCTGTCAATACACCAATCCGAATAATCTATTTTGGAGTTAAATTATTACCCTTTCGACTTTGTGAAATTTTCATCAACATTTTAGTCAACATTTTTTTTTTTTAATAGTTCTCTTAATTTTTCTTATGGCACTTCTAACAATTGTAAGATCTATTATATTGAAAAGTTTTATTAATATTGACTTAAAACAAAGTCTTGGAAGAATCAAACAAATATTTTGCTTTAGTTGATGCTCTAAAATTTTACGATTCGCAACTATCTGGGGAGCTGTCACTACACCAATCAGACTAATTTATTTCCGAGTTAAAATATTACCCTTTCGACTTCGTGAAGGCTGCAGCAACATTTTAGTCAACATCTTCTTTATTTTTTATAGTTCTCTTGATTTTTGTTATGGCCCTTCTAACAGTTGAAAGATCTATTATAATGAAAAGTTGTATTAATATTGACTTAAAACAAAGTCTTGGAAGAATCAAACAAATTTTTCTTTATTTGATGCTCAAAACTTTCACGTTTCGCAACTATCTGGGGAGCTGTCACTGCACCAATCAGAATAATTTATTTACGAGTTCAAATTATTACCGTTTCGATTTCGTAAACGTTGCAGCAACATTTTAGTCAACATCTTTTTTATTAATAGTTCTCTGATTTTTCTTATGGCACTTCTAACAGTTGTAAGATCTAATATAATGAATGGTTGTATTAATATTGCCCTAAATCAAAGACTTGCAAGAAAAAAA
>CAKMRH010000074.1:0-11012 GCA_928085145.1 Nezara viridula | reverse complement strand
TATTAAGTGTTCTCCGTGTGAAAAAGCTTCCTGCGCTTCTAAGCTTAATGATAAAAGAGAATCAATAGTTGAACGATTTGGCCTAAAGCCAAATTGGTATGGATAAAGGACATTCTTACATTCCAGCATACTAGTCAATCTTATATTGACCATCCTTTCTTGAATTTTGGAAACGCATGAGATAAGGGAAATGGGTCGATAGTCCTTGGGAACGGTGCTCTCTTCTTTTTTTGGTATCGCTACTATGACAGATTTCCTCCGCTTAGTTGGAAATGTTCTGCTTGTCCAGATTTCGTTGTATATATTTAAAAGATATATTTTCCCTGTTTCTGGTGGCTGCTTTATGAACTCTCCTGGAATTTCATCGAGGCCAGGAGCTGATTTTCCTTTGCACTCGTTAAGCGAAGAATTTAGTTCATCTAGTCGAAAGGGTCTATTGTATTCATCAGACTGACTCTGCCCAGAAATGTAATTTTGATTTATTTCATGATCATTTATCGGGTCATCGCTGCAGTTTGAGGAAGACATTTCTCTGAAATATTTTCCAAAGGCTTCAGCAATGTCTTGTGGATCCGTTATGATGTGTTCGTCAATATTAAGTCCTGAAATTAAGTTTTGCCTCCTAATTCCTCTGATGGCCCTGACCTTGTTCCATATCTCATTCGTCGGGGTATGGTAGTTTATGGAAGAAACATATTGTTTCCACGATGCTCTCTTGCTTTCTTTTATTATTTTGTTTGCAATAGATCTCAGTCTCTTGAACTCGATTGCATTTTCAACAGTTCTACTTCTCCTGTATCGATTTAGGGCTCGTTTCTTTGATTTTATAGCTTCATTGCAATTGTGATTCCACCACGGTACATCATGAGGTTTCATATTATTTTTGACAGTAGGAATAGTTTCTTTTGATGTGTTAATAATTAACTCGTTAAAATAAAATATTTTTTCTTCTAAATTCTGTCCATATGGTATGGTTCTTAAACCTTGGATAATCGATTTTTTATAACCTTCCCAATCTGCTTGTTCATATTTCCATCTGGTGTTCGATGGCATATTAATACTGTTTCCCTATTTTTCAATTACAATTGGGAAGTGATCGCTTCTGTACAAATGGCTTTTAGTACTCCAATTTTTTACTTTAGGCGAGTATCTTGCATCAGAGAAACTTAAATCTATTGCTGAGAAAATATTATTTTTTGAGCTAAAGTGAGTGTTATCCCCTGAGTTTAGAAGTACAGTTGAAGTGTTATCTTCGAGGAATTTTATGATATTTCTAACTCTGTGATTATAATCTGGAAGCTTCGAACCCCATAAGGTGCTGTGGGCATTGAAGTCTCCTAGCATTACAAAAGGTCTTGGAAGTTGGTTTACAATTCCCTCTATGTCTGTATTTGTGAATTCCTGTGAAGATGGTAAGTATATATTGCAGATTGTCAAAGGTTCGTTTAAGTATATCTTGACAGCTTGTGCTTCAAATTGAGTTTGTAGGGGTAGTTCTTCGCAATAGATGTTCTCTAAGATAAACATGGCTACTCCTCCCCACGTTCTTTCAGACAGTCTGTCTTTTCTGAATATTTTGTAATTTCGTAATTTTACTATTTGCTTATCGTTAAGGTGTGTTTCTTGTAAGCGACAACAAATCGGATTTTCTTCAGTCATTAGTTTTCTAAAGTATTCAATGTGTCGGTAGTAACCGTTACAATTCCATTGAATCGTTTTTACCATGTTTCAGTTTTTCTTTTTTAAAGACTCTGTTACCTGTTAATATCTTCGAAAATTTCTCACCTGGTGTGATCTCAGTGAGGTCATTTCCGTTCAGTAGTTTCAAAGTTTTTGTTGACCATATTTTTATGCCTCTATGATCTACTAATCCTTTAATGTCTGTTAGCATCCTAATTAACCCTTCTTTGTCCTTTGTGAATTGTTTTATCAAATCAGGTGTGTTTGATGACAATTTTTCTATCTGAATTGTTTCGTATAATAAGCCAATTTCTTTAAATTGAAGAGGGTAATTGTTTTTCATTAATACGTCACGGATTGGTTCTAGTTTTTCTTTTGTGGTCGGTTTTGTTTTTTGTTGTAAATTGTTTTTTTCTTCAATTATTTTTTCCTTTTTATTTAAATCGGTCACTTTTTTCTCTGGTGTTTTAAGAACGCTCTTTTGCCTGCACTAATATTTTGTACAGTGTTTTTTTCTTTTGTCGACGATGAGCCGTTTATACTTTCTATTGCCTTAATATTGTTACTATTGTTGTTATTTTATTCAATTAACGTTGTGGGAGTTTCTTTTTCTGTAATTCTGTTAGTAGGTAACTCACTATTTTGATTAACCGTGTTGGTTTTTATAATTTCAGTTTCAGTTGAGAGTTTGGTTTGATTGTTAGGAGTCATTAGTGGACGGGTTTGTAAACTTGGTTCATCATCTGTATCGTCCGAGTCAGGGCAATTTGCAGCGAAGTGTCCCGGTTTTCTACAGATATAACAAATTAAGAGATCTTCCGCTAAGAAGATTCTGTGAGAAAGACCTTCACTTTGGACTACAATTGATGTTTTTAGATGACTGCTATCTTCAGGATTAATAAAGATTTGTCGCCTAAAACTCATGATGTTACTTGTTTTGGGGTCCTGGTATCCTGCCATTAAAAATGACATTGGTGAAAGTAGTTTGATTCCCATTCTATTGAGTTCGTTTTCTATAACGTAATTTGGAATGCTGGGGCATACATTTGATATTATAATACGTTTTGATGAATTTACTAATCTACGAATTGGAATTATATGTTCGTCTATCACAACTTCTCTATGTTTGGATAGTAATTTATCTACCTGCTCCTTGTTCGATAAGTGAATGCAAAACCTATTATTAGATATACGTGATGCAAATTTAATTGCATTTGGTTCTACTAAGTCTGCAATTTTTTTAACATATTCTTTCTGTTTAATTCCCTTAATTGTTTGTAACACAATGGCATACTCACGGCTTGACGGTTTGTGATTTGACATGATTTGTGCATAAGTTGGGTGGCTTGTTTGTTTTTTCAGTTCGTGGGTCATCTTTCATTACTTTCTTCAGTGGTGTTTCTATCTCTTTCTAAGGTTTCCTTAACTTCCGCAGCTACACACTGTTGTGTAGCCCCTCCCTCCTTCATTTTTGCCGAGCCGCGCTCAGTAAACGCAAACTCGGTTTATCTTTATCAAATCGATTCCGGTGAAGGTTTTGATTACAGATACGGCTATGTTCCAGCTAACTGTAAAACAAAATGTCCCTTCTTTATGCTGATTACCCGAAAAGCAGTAATTCAGTTATGTGAAACTATTTTTTTTTTTTACTTATTAAAACACTTTATTCAGAAATATTACAATTTGTCACAGTTAAGGACACTTATAATAGAGTTCAGAGATTGCATTCATACCGTATATACAAAAATATAAATAAATAAAGTAATAACAAAAGAATAAGAAGAAAGAACAAAAGAGTAAAGAAAAAGAAAATGTATATATACACATAAGTAAATAAAAATAGAAATGAAAGTAAAACAAACACCTTATATAAAACATACATTATTTACAATTTGCCAGGTGATCTCCGAACCAATCCTGTCCCCTCCACATGTGGAGGGAAAAGGGAGGCTTGGGAGATCCCTACGCTTCTCCCTCAGCCACTTCACTGGTATTTTAAACCAGCGGAGGATGAGTAAGAGCGCTACAGCCACAGACACTCATGACTTGAGTGGAGAATCTGGCCATTGCTAGAACTCCAAAATATCCATATTTACAAAAGGTCTCGTGGCCACTGCCGCTTTAACCTACGAAGGGGATTGTAGGGATGGGTGGTGCTTGATAGGGATTGTACAACGGGATTTGGGTGATGAGAAAGGTTCTGGTGAAATTTGGAAAATTTGACTGGGATAAGCTCAAGAATAAATGGGATATTAAGGTCATGGTGTAGGGTTTTATTGGTTACATAGAAGGGAGCATTGACTATTGTACGGAGGACTTTAGACTGAAAGGATTGAATGCGTTTGATGTTAGAAAATTTGGCTGTTCCCCATAGTTCTAGTCCGTAAGTCCAGATGGGTTTCAGTATTGTCTTGTAGATCAGTAATTTGTTTTCACCAGAAAGTTTAGATTTTCTATTCAGTAGTCTATATAGCTGGCCATATCGTCTGTTAAGTTCCTGTCTTTTAAGTCGAGTATGTGGATTCCATGTTAGTCGTCTGTCTAAGAGAAAGCCAAGATACCGGACTGTATCTGAGAAAGGAAGCTGGATGGAGTTAAAATAAACTGGTGGGCAGGTATTACGCCGAAGGGTGAAGATAATGTGTTTACATTTAGATTCGTTTACCTTAATGCGCCATTTCTTACACCAGTGTTCAATCAGGAAGAGGTGCCTTTGTAAGTTTGCGGACGCTGTTTCAGGATCTGAGTTGGAAGAAAGGATAGCAGTGTCATCAGCGAAAGTTGCCAGGAGGGTATCGGGATGGACAGGAATATCAGCGGTAAAGAGAATGTAAAGGATGGGGCCCAAGACGCTGCCTTGAGGAACGCCAGCCTCAATTGAGTAACAGTCGGAGAATTCGGTGCCACAGCGAACTCGGAAGGAGCGGTCGGAAAGATAGGATCGGAGTACTAGGTATAAGGACTGTGGTAGATGGATTTTAAGCTTGAAGAGTAATCCGGCGTGCCATACCCGGTCAAAAGCTTGCGCTATGTCCAGAAATGCACCCGAGCAATACTGCTTGCTTTCTAGGGCTGAGGATATATGGTCAACAACTCGGAGTCCTTGCTGGACAGTGGAATGTTGGGAACGAAATCCGAATTGATGAGTAGGAAGGTTATAGGATTCAATTATAGGTAGGATTCGTTTCAGTAGGATCTTTTCAAAAATTTTTGAGAGGATTGGGAGTAGGCTAATTGGTCTATAGGATGCTGTATTGTTGGAAGGTTTGCCTGGTTTCAAGAAGAGGACGATGGTGGAATGTTTCCATAAAAGAGGGAAGTGGGTAGTTCGTAGGATGCAATTGTATATATATGTAAGAAATATGATGGCTTTAGATGGAAGTTGTCGAAGGATCTGTGGGGTTAGAAGGTCATATCCAGGAGATTTGCGAGGTGTGATTTTCCGTAAAAGGTATTTGACCTCAGAGGGATTAACAGCTTTAGGTGGTAAGGAGAGTGGAATAGGTATTGAGAGGGATTCTTCTACTTTTACTGTGTGGCTGGGATGGGATTCTGGATGAGGAGCGAAAGTATAGGAAAGGTGTTTGGCAAATTCCTCGGCTTTATCTTCATCAGATGCTGCCCAGGAGCCATCATCTCGTCGAAGAGGGTGGGAAATATGATGGGATTTGAGGATTTTTCTGGTGATATTCCAAAGGGAATTATCATGAGCAGAGAGTGTGGTGAGGTAGGAATTGAATGATTGGGATCTGAAGGTGGCTAATTCTTTTTTTAATTTTTTACAGTGATAATTGTAGGAGTGGCGGTCGGCTGGATGTCTGGTACGTTGCCATAATAATCTGGCACGGCGTTTTATGTGGATTAGGTCAAGGAGGTGTTGAGGTAAATTATGTTTCTTAAGGATTTTTGAGGAGTGATCAGGGGAGGAAGCAGTCCAGACTGCTTCTTGAATTTTGGTAGTGAAGGAATTGCATTGTCCAGGTCTTCAGAGGTTTTAAGGGTTACTCTGAGGTCAATTTTATCGGAGAGGATTTGATGAAAGAGTTTCCAGTTAACTGGGCCTCTGATGAAGGACGGAGGAGAGGGTTTAGGAATAGGAGCTAGTGATACTTGGAGTATTAATGGGCTGTGGTCTGAGGAAAGCTCGTCAAGACGGGCAACGGAATGGTTGAGAGCACCTAAACCATTATGGATAAAGAAATCGAGGATATCGGGATTACGGTTAGGATCAGTGGGCCAGTAGGTAGGTGAGTTGGGTGGAAGAAGGGTAAAATTTTGGGAATTGAGTACAGACAGCAATGTTCGACCACGAGAATTCGTGGTTCTTGAACCTCATTGTTGATGCTTGGCGTTTAAGTCTGCACCCAAGATGAAATGATGTCCTAAGGAAATGAGGAAGGAACTAAATTGGATATTGGAGATGGATTGGTTTGGAGGGCAATACGCTGATGCAACGGTAATAGGAAAGGAGAAGGTTTTGATTACGACTGCGGTGGATTGTAGGAAATCGTGTGTAGGCAGTGGGAGTAGGTGATGGGAGAGGGATTGGTGCACAATGACTGCAGTACCGGCATGTGCTCTACCGTCAGGATGGTCGGTACGGTAAGTTATGTATTGTGGTATTTTTAGGAGCTGTTTTTTAGTCAGTCGAGTTTCCGTTATTAGGGCTACGTCTACGTTCTTGTCTTGTAGTAAGGCTGTTAGTTCGTGTATGTGATTTCTAACACCATTCGCATTCCAAAGGAGAATGGATATGGGTTTGATGGAAGTAATTTAAGGATTTTTTAAAGGAGGGATAAGGTGAGATACTAGGTTAGTGAGAAGTGATATCAGTGGGGTAACAAGGGATTTAAATTCTGAAAGAAAGGATGTCAATAAGCTGGTTAGATCTGTAGCATTAGGCGGTGGAGGAACATATTGGATTTGATGTTGGTGAGGTTGTTGTTGATTAGGTACATTAGGTGGGATAGGATATTGAGATTGGGGTTGAGTTTGTTCTTGCGGCAGGGCCTCACATACATTAGTCGGGTCTCTACCCCCAAGTAGCTTGGCAAAAGAAACCTTAGAGTTAGGGTCCTCTTCTTGGTTTAGGTGTATCATCAGGGTCCCTGGGTTTCATATATCTCGCTTTAAGATTTTTATAAATTTGGCAGCCTTTGTAGTTGGCTGGATGGCCTTCCAGGCATAGGGCACAGACTGCTGGTTCTGTAATTGGTTTATTACACTCGCCAGACTTGTGTGTTTTACCACATTTCACGCAGCGTGGTAAGTGGTGGCAATAAGACTTGGTGTGGCCATATGCTTGGCAATTATGGCACTGGATGAACTCTCTTTTTGGGTACGGTTTTTCGACCTTTACGCTGGTGTAGAAAATTCTATTCACATCGTATATTTTTTCGATCCCAGGCGATGGCTCTAGATCGACGAAAAATAAGGGCAATGGGATTTTATTCTTTACACCTGGTTGTTCTTTATTTTCATTTAAAACATTGGTTATCTGACGTATTTTGAACCCTAACGCCGTTAACTCTTCTTTAATCACTTCTATTGGGGTTGAGGAGTGTAAATTTCTTATTACAACTCGTAGTGCTCTTTCCTGTTTCAACTGGTATGTGTGAAAGTCCGCATTTGTGTCTGTTAACTATTTTACGATTTTTCGGTACGCTTCTGGTGTGGCCGGTATTATTTTTGTATCATTTATTCTGTTTAGGCATGTATAGCTACCTGGGCAGATTTTATTAAGTTGAATACACAACAACTGGAAATTTCTCAAATTTTTGACAAAGATAGGAGGTGGGCGTGGTTCTCGAGGTATACGTGCATCTTCCATTTCTTCCCTGTCATTTTCAAGCACCTGGTATGGATTAGGTGTAAAAAATGGAGATTCCATTTCTTGTGAAGACGTACTTGGCAGTGGTTGAGACACAGATTCTTGAGTGTTCGCTGGAGGAGTTCCGGGGGGTGTTAATCGCTTACTACTGCGTGTTTTCTGTTTAGGCGGTGAATTACGTGGGGTAGAGCCAACTGAATGGGACCTCTTAGTTGACATTACTTGGTGGTAATATCGCATATAAAAAAAAAAGAAAGGGAAAAAATAAATAAAACTACGTCTGCGTGTTATTACAATGGATGAACCACCGGCTGAGAACCAGCCAGTTACGTGGCAGGGCCACAACTGGAGAGGGGAGCCGTCAGCTGTTATGGCTATAGAGATTAAGCCTATAGACGCTAAATCACTAAATTCACTGTCTGTAATATTACACAGTAAATAACAACACTACTCACTGTGGTGTTAGTCCATTGTTGTTGTTTTGATGTCTGCTTAACTAGTTTTTTTTTAAAAAAGTAAAACTGAGCACTTATTCTACTAAAATATAGTAAAACTGTGGGACACGACGTGAAATGTGGGTATTCAAATCAAGCGCATGCGCAGAACTCGTGAAACTATTTTAAAACTTTTCTATAAAAATAGGTTCCAGCTGTTCAAAATAATTATAATAATTTATAATTATTATTATCTCTTTATTTTCCACATATACAATGGTGTTTAAGTTATGTAATAGTTGGGGACCTATTAGGTCAGCCAAAAATTACATATTATATTATTATATAATATTATATTAATTATATTACTTTATAATTACTCAATTATAATAATAGATATTATAATAATAATGTTATAATAAAATTACTAAATATAAACATATACACAAGAAAACAAGCTCAAAATATGGACTAATGGTAGTCGACTAGCTTTTGTTCCTAGCTGAACAAAAATGTCACCAACCATCAAAATTTGAACATCAAATCCATTTCTTTTTTGCCCATTCTAAAAATATTTTAATAGCTCTAGAAAACCGTTATTGTGCTGTGTTCCTAGGGCTTCGCGTTTCTATGGCGAGTAGGAGTTTCCAAGAACCGCATTTATGTCTATTTAATGTATTAATTACTTATATTTGTATTTATATCGGTTCCAGAAGGGAATCGATCAACCGAAGAATATACGAATTGTGTATTTAAAGATTAGATACCACAGACCCCCTACTGTAGTATCCTAGATTGGTTAATATACTTCTTATTGAATTTCTTTTCAAAAGGTATCGTGTTTAAAAATTTACTATTTGTATATGGATAACTAAATGAATGTTACGACTTTGTTGTTTCTTCAAGGTGAGAGGTGTGGCCAGGATCTCTATCTGTCTCTCTTCTCATGGATGCCTCCCTGGACTCTCCTAGATTAACCCCAGCTGCCTCTGTGGACTCTCCAGTCCATGTTGCTCTCTCAGGCCCTCTACCTCGACTGTCTTTCTCGGAGGTGGTTCTGTACAAATTGTCCACGTAAGACCGATGTCGATCCTTTGGTATTTTTGCCGACCTCTGTCCTTAAGTGATTTATTGTCGCTTACAAAAGGTTGCACGCAATAGTGGGTCGTTACTCTCCCTCAGGTAACCGCCATGTGTTAGCAATTATTATTTAGACTTATTTATTCCTATGAAATAATTAAATATACCCTACATGCGGTCCGTAGAATATATATCAATTGTATGATAAGAATAAATATCCGATGTACGTTGCATGCCAACTTAAAAAGAGGTTCCATCGAAATAAATTTAGCCGTTTCCACTTGGATTGGAGGAAAAACTCGGACACAGATAATTTTCATTTTATATGTGATTTATAATACTCAAAATTGTAAAATCTAATTCAACTTGCACTTTACACTGTTTCATGAATAAAGACTCCAAATGAGCATACTGGTGGTCTTTTTGTCAGAAGATTGTGGCTAAAATATAAGTAAAAATATTTTAATAGATTTTTTTTTAATTCGTTTCTGTGATCCGTGATAAACAGTTTCTTCAGCCAAATTAATTGTATCACGAGTGTTTCAAAAAATACAATATTAGTTAAATTCATGTTGTAAGAATTTTAAATAAATTAAAACATATATTCATTTTAAATTTATCATGATTTTATAAAGAGAATACATGATACTTCATTGTTTCACGTAACAGTAGGCCATAATTCCTTCTAAATGACTAATAAATAAATTAATAATCATAAGTGATATCAAGTAATTTATAAATTACTGAGTAATAAGTTCAATTTCATGGTAATATTTTGATCAATGAAAGTGGTTATCTATCAATAACTCAATAATTTCCTATCTGAACATGAAGCTGTAGCATCCGAAAATACAATTCCATTCAAAGGGATTGTCAATAATTGAGCTTTGGGCGCAGAAGCTCCAAAATCCACTGAAGGTAATTAATTTTGCGATATATAGCCCACCTACGTGCAGTAGTGTACCATTCGCCGTTCGTCCGATAAACCTCCTGGCTTTACCGAACCCAATCATCCGAAAACCATTTTCTTGTAAATAAGAATTACTTTGCTCTGGGTTGGATTATCTTGTTAATAAATAATTCCATATAATCAGTATCATTCTCTTAATTAATTTTACGTTGCTTTTCAAAAAGGCACTTTGTTTAATTTTTTATAAGATTTTTATATTTTTGATAATTGTAATATAATCTAGCATGACTAAAATATATTCTTTATATAATAATACAAGAAATTTTAGATTCCGAATAACTCATAATTAACTAAAAAATATATATTTAAAAGTTTATGGAATTTCCTAAAAAAAAAAATTAAAAAAAATCTTAAAATTAGGAGCAAAGATATGGTTTTTAGATGTTTTTTATATGTTCTACTACAAAGGTTATATCCTTTGGTTTGGTTTATGATTTTTGAATGTGGTACTGAAGTAATACTAATTTTTTTAGCATACTACTAATGATTAAAAAAAAAAAATAAATAATAAACCATTGTGAAATAATAATTTACAGCGTGTTTTAATACCCTTAAACTAAGCTATAGATACCCCACTATTATAAATATTTTCTTGTTTAATAAGTCTTATGTTTATTATTTAATTAAGTCGAAGTTTATTAGGAAAAAGTTGAGATTCACTTCAAGTTGTATAAAAAAAATTATGTGATTTGACATCCTGTCAGCTAAAACTATACGTGTTTTCACCAAAAATTACTACAATAACTTTTTGCCAAGCTTTAATTTATTTTTGTCATGTCTCGGGATGTATTATAATAAACGTAAATACTCTTTTTTTTTTTTTTTTCAAATATTTAACATCTAAAGGGATAATGAGACTGTTAAGTGACACAAATTATCTTCTTATTTCCTTATTTAGTTCCTCAGAAAAAGTTTGAAAAAGACATTTTACCGGCCAAAATCTCAAAAAAGAAAAGAAAATGTATTTATTACTCAACCATCTTAAAGTTCAACTGTATCAAATTTTCTTTAGAATAAG
>CAKMRH010000073.1:0-11176 GCA_928085145.1 Nezara viridula | reverse complement strand
TATATTTGCGCATATTTACTTGTTGTATTTGTATACAGTTGTAAATTCCATTAAATAAACAAAAAAAAAAAAAAAAATTATCGTTTTATGTGTACGAAAAAAAAAATCTTTCGAGCTGAAGCCCCCCCAAAATTAAATCCTGGATCCGCTAGTGCTGCTTTCACTAATATCTGATTTTATTGGAGTATTTGGAGAGAGATTTTAACTAGAAGAAGTTTTATATATTTTTACCACTGTTTTGAAAATTTATATTTAATATTTTTTTTTATACATGAAGAAAAATTATAATGCTAAAGCTTATGATATCAGCATAATTTGTATTAAATTTATGATAAATGAATAAATTTTGAAAGCTCCTGGTCATTGAATATTGATTTTACAAATGAAAGCCAAACAAGTGCATGCTAGTTTTGAGCCCAAAATGTTTTCCCAACTTCAAAAGGTTAAAAGTCCATAATTGTAATACAAATCGTTAGAATTGTCTAAAATTTCGTATTTTTACTTACATGTATATTTACAAATATTACGGACCCTGGATGATTTGGCATGGACGACACGTTTTTGTCGCATTTCGGTCATAATGTGACAAAAACGTGTCGCTATAAACTGTAGCGCCAAAACGGATGTAACGATTTAAATGAAACTTGACAAAAGTCTTTCCCTTGAAACTCATTTAATTTTTATATATAATATAATTTCCCGAAAACAAGCCACAAAAAATGTTATTTGCGAAAAACAAAAAAAGTACACATTTTTTGATACCTATAATTATTTGAAAGCTTCCAGAATTCCTTACAAATGGCCGAATTCTCCTCTCAAGATATGAGTGTCTATGGCTAATGCGCTCGCTCAACCTCAACTGGCTTTAGCATCAGTATAGCGGTTGAGAGAGTAGCGCAGGGAACTCATGGAGTCTTACTTTTCACCCTACAGTTCGAAGGACAGCCTGGCTTGGAGTTCCCTCGTCTGCTTGTAGGTAGTGTATATAGGTATATCTGTTTTGTTTTTTAATTTTATTTATCTTGATTAATTTATTAAGTTTATTTATTTATTGTATGTACTTTTTTATTATTATTTAGTTGTTGTTTTTCTTCTGTTTATTTTATCTTTTTTGTATATACAGTATAGTATCAATGTAGTCTTACCTCGCTATAAGTATTATCCAAGTAACAGAATATTATATTACTCAATAAATAAAATATAAACATAAAAACAGTTCAATCTACGTAATAAATAAGACATTTTTAAGAGCCGTAGCACTTCCTTTTTTTCAGAGAAAAACATGTGTTTATATAATTATTATTATTTGTTATTATTATTTTGTTATTTTAAATTTGCCACTGCGTTGGAACGCATCAAGCAAATGTGTTGGCGTTAATTATATCTTCTTGATTCCTGATATCTTCTTAACTTTTCAGCAGATCTCTAGGCCACTGCCTTTTTAGTCTTCTTTGAGGCTCACCAGGTAACAGGGAGGAAGATAGAGATAGAACGAGTGGATTTGGATGATTGAGAGTAGAAGAGTGAAATGTTGTGTATTTGTTGTGTATGTAGGGTTTTACTTTTGGTATGTTCATGTCTTTGTGTATGGTGTGATTTGATAATAAACCAAATAGCATTGACGATTTTACAAAGTATTTTGGATTGTGTGGTTTGAATTTTGTTGATGTGTGTGTGTTTTGCGGAAACTTTAAAGTTCTGCTCCGTATATCCAAATAGGTCTTAGTATAGTGGTGTAGATTAGTCGCTTGTTTAGTAAGTTGAGTGGAGATCTGTAGTCCAAAAGATGTGACAGTTGTTTGTATTGTCTGGTCAGTTCTTGTTTTTTTAATTTAGTGTGAATGTTCCAGGTGAGTTTTTTGTCCAAGTATAGTCCGAGATACCGTACATGTGTTTTTGAGGGAACTGGTTTATTGTCTATTGTCACAGCAGGACATGAGATTTTCCTCAGGGAGAAAATATATTATATAATTAGAATTAATATATGTTATAAAATAATAAAGATGTTATATATCTCAAAAAACAGATTGCTAAGAAAATTCGTAAGGGTTTTTCTAGGTGCGAAATACAAATCTCAACTTCTTTTCACTTTAAAACAATATATAAACCCACTTTACTCCCATGGTCAGTACTAATTGTTTAAATAATTTCCTCGGGCTATAGCTGTATGCCATATAAATATTTTTTTCGTAATAGGAAGGGTACCGAAAGCAGGACTAAATGAACAAAATCTGATATCTTGAAGATATTCGGTTCGAAAAGAAAAATAAACTATAGTACATAGTATACACATATTACAATATGAAATATATTTTTGGAGGATAAACAGTGATATTCGTTTTCCGCACTTCTACAAACTATTAAATAGAAATTTTCGTTGCAATTGAAAAATGTTAATTTTATTCTCAATATTCGACCTTGTATTGATAACTCTTATGACATTCATCTATGTTTAGATATTGAGGATATTTTCATAGCAATCGAAAAATAAGTATATTTTGCTCTACTGATATCTAAAATAAAGCTACAAACTTCGAAGGATCTCATCAGAGCCACTAATAGAAGGCCGAATAAGGGTTTTTAGAGATGCCGAAAACTAAGATCGATATTTTTAATCATTTTATGGTATAATCTGTATATATTTATTTTTATTTTCGAACCGAATCTCGAAAAAGTACCAATATAATATAATAGTACCGAAATAATATATGTAATCTTGCTTTAAATACCCGTCCGACTAAATAATGCTATCTTTCTTATCCCCATAATTGGGATGATATTAAATAATGCTGTTCTAAGATGGAGGTTATTTCGGGTTGCCTCTGAAATATAATTGAGATAATTACCCAGAAATGTTGTATAATAATTAGTAAAAGAACTTTAAATCTACGATATATTACTTGGTCCAGGAATAATTGATTGGATATCTTTTCTCAAAGACTTGTTTATTATCATGCTTTTTAATTACAACTATTACCTGTGATAATAATGACATAAATAGGTGGCAAAATTAAAAATAACCAGACTAAAATACACAATTTATTCAAATGTTAAATAAAGAATAAAACTGGAATGTGACATATAAAACAAATTATAGAAAAAATATGAATTTGCAGAGACATGAATATAAAAATATTAAGATAAAAATTATATTTACAATAACCTAAACAGAAGAAATGATTCCATATATTTAATAAGAACTCTAAATGAAGATATGATTCAGATGAGGTTTGAGAAATATGTCATGAAATATTTTGATATTAATAAGTCTGCTGTTGTTTGGCAATTAAACTTAGCTGAGACTCTAAATTTGATGAGGTGGGGTTGATCATCTTCGGCAGTCCAGGCTTCGAATTGCCATGGTTGCATCAGGTCATCTGGTCTACTAAAAGCTAAGAGGTGCCAGGCTCCAAGTCCGGAGAAGACCATCGTCCAAGTCTGTGTTCAAAGTGTCCAGGCTGCACCCTCAGTCTCCAGAGCAGGAAGAAGAGATGATACCTCATCTCTCTAGTTCTAGGCAATTTTAAACGATAAATTCACGGTGTCGATAAGGTAGTTGTTATTGGTTTACAGCTTTCAATGGACCTGTAGAGGTCGCTCCTGATTGGTCTTTAACTTCAGTAGGCGTATATTACCTAAAATTATTTAAACTGGTCACGCCCTAAAGAGGCCAGGAAGGACCAGTTAATAGTAATTCTGAGAGAAGCTCCCCAGGAATCCTTAAGTGTTATTCTATTTTGACGGACCCATGTCACTGTCAATTATGAGATTTCCTCCAGGACTGTCAACAATAACTCCTTCTATAGGGAAGCAAGCCTGTTTACTTCTGTTAAGTTAAAAGCTTACTCGAACAATATCCCCAGGGAATTCTCTGTTGTTAGTATGATCCGATTTGTGTGAACTGTCAAGGAGGGTTCGATGTGGGGAGAGGGGCTAATAATTTGAAAGGGCTTCCTTCATAATAGACCCTTTTTAAATATATATTTCTCTTGTCGACAATGGAGACCTCTCTACCTGGATTGTGGTATTAGCCGATTCTCGTTATTAAATTTAAAGCTCATAAGTTTGATACATAGCATATTTCTAGGACACAAAAAAGATTGGCCTTTTTTTCTTAACAATACTAAAATTTTCTAAAATATCTCTTAATAAAACAAATGTAATAGTGATATCTTCTCTCAAAACAGTCCTTACATTTTATATTACCATTATACATAAGTAAAAATATTCGATACTAAAGATAATAATTTACATAATATTATTTAAATCCTAGATATATACAATGAATGTACATGTGGGATGGTTACCCATAAAAAATACATATAGTCAGGGAGTGGAATTGGTAAACCGCTTACTAATAGCAAAGGAAACATATCACTAGTTTTGTTATCTATGGGCACCATTATAATATAGGGTATAATGGTACTTACCATTATACAGATATACAAATATTTTATACCAAATCTAGTTAGTTACATTTTTTCACAGCGATATCTTTACTCAAAACAGTCATCCGTTTTATATTACCATTGTACATATGTAAAAATATTCGACAATAAAGCTAGTAATTTACATGCTAGATATATACAATAAACGTGCATACGGAATGATTACCCATATAATATATGTACTCTCAGATAGTGGAATTGGCAAATAGCTAATTACTAGCAAAGGGAACATGGCACTGGTTTTGTTAAATTAGTATCCCTTACTAAACCCAATATTTATCTATGTTGTTATAATGTCGAAAAATCTAAATATGATTACCTCTTAGCAAGTATACATGTTACCAATACAAATACCTATCGGTATTCTCCTTTTAACTTACCATCATAAATATTTACAAATATTTTATACTAAATCTAGTTAGTTACATATTTAGAATAGAATAGAAAATAAAATTTATTGTGGGACAGGTTCCCTTAGAATAACAATAATGAACCAATACAAATCAGGACAAAAACAAACTTAATAAAGATTCTAACAATGTATACAATAATTTCAATAATAGTATGTTAACAACTAAAAAATAAAATACAATAATCTAAAGAATTTATTATAGTGTAATAGAAAAAAAAACTAAAAAAAAAAAATACATATATAGAAAGAAAAAGTATTGACTTTTTATGTTTTAACATTTAAAATATATAGATAGCTTAAAGATATATTAATTTAAGCAGATGAGCAATGAGGTCACAATAGTGTACTATCATGGTGTAAGGTAAATAAAATAACAATAAGTAGACAAATACAATTGGAAAGGGAAATTAAATTAATTTTATGAGAGTAAAAGTAAATAAATTATTTATATATGTTATTTAAGAAATTTGAAGGAATTCTTGTACATAGAATCTTGAAGAACAAAAACAATAAATAACTAAAAACAAACAATTTCTGATTTTTTCTTTCATAACAATTCCTCTATGTCGTAAGTGGTACGGAATCTTTCCAATTCATAAAAAATAAAAATAATGTTAAGAATGTAAACAAATAAAATACATCTACTTAATTATATTTACATAAAATTATTTACTTTCTAAATATATACAAAGAATGTTGGATGGTTACCCATGCAAAATATGTACAGTCAGGGAGTGGAATTGGCAAATCGCTTACTAATAGCAAAGGAAACATAGCACTAGTTTTGTTAAATTAGTTACTAAATCTTACTAAATCTAATATTTATCTATGTTGTTACAATGTCGATAAACCTAAATATGATTACCTTTCAGCAAGTATACATGCTGCCAATATAAATACCTATGGGTAACATTATAATATAGGGTATAATGGTACTTTCCGTTATACAGATATGCAAATATTTTATACCAAATCCAGTTAGTTACATTTTTACACTGCGATATCTTCTCTTTTATATTACAGTCATCCATTTTATATTACCATTGTATATATATAAAAATATTCAATACTAAAGCTAGTAATTTCCATATATACAATAAACGTACATGTGGGACGATTACCCATATAATATATGTACTGTTAGAGAGTGGAATTGGCAAATAGCTAACTATTATCAAAGGGAACATAGCTTCAGTTTTGTTAAATTAGTATCCTAGACTAAACCTAACATTTATCTATGTTATTACAAGGTCGATAAATCTAGCTACGTTAAACTTTTGAAAGTGTAATATGTGACCTGAGGGTCATCAAATTAAGAACGAAAAAGAAATAGATAAGATGAAACATGAAATAAAACAAGATGTGGGCTTCCTTAATAATAGACCTTTTTTTCTTTTTATTTCTTGACACTACAGGCCTCTCTACCCGGGTGGTCGTTTTAGGCGATAATGTTGACATTATTAAATTTAAAGCTCGTATGTTTGATACATAGCATATTCCTAGACTATATGAAGAAGAGAAAATGGTGATCGGAGATTGACAATAGAATAGAATAGAATAGAAAATAATTTTATTCTAGGACGAAGTCCCTTTAGAATAACAAAAAAGTACAAAATTAAAGTATTATATCTGGCCTAAGTAAAAAAAAAATAAAAAGTAAAAATAAAGAGAAAAGAGTAAAGAAAATATTAGTACAAATTTAACAAATTAGCTTTTGTTTGTACAAAAGTACAAACACACTATGTACAAATTTTATGTGAACATACAATACTAAAATTGTCTAAAATATCTCTTAATAAAACCAAATTCAATAGAGATATCTTCTCTCAAAACAGTCCTTAGATTTTATATTACCATTATACATATGTAAACATATTCAATACTAAAGCTAATAATTAACATATTTACATGCTATAATATACATATATACAGAAAATATACATATAGTTATGTTACACTTTCAAAAGTACCAGTGTTACCAAAGCAAATATCTATGGATTTTTCCCTTATATGTGATCTGAGGGTCATTAAAGTAAGAATGAAAAAGAAATATATAAGATTAAAATTAATAATACTAGATACATCTAAGGTATTTAGACAGGTTACCTTTCCAAGGTTACAAAACTGTCTTTAGGGATTCAGACAGCAGTACTATGTCTCACTTCTCTATCTCTCCTCTGTCATACAATGCCAAACATTACTAATTAGAGGTTTGCAATATTTTGTCACAAGTATTTTTCTATTTGTAATGATAACGAAAATAAAAATAATAATAATTATATGTGTATATACTAAAAGAATATTGCAATTTTGGCATGCAGTTGATAGTTATTCTATAAACAACAACATATAGATTTAGGCCTTTACTAAATGAATAATAAAAGTTTAATATGTTATTATTATAATACAAATCTATAAGTGAAATGTAATTCCCTTACAAAAAAATTAAAATAAAATCTAGTCAGAGGATAAGTTAACTTAAAAAATTAAAATTAAATCTAGTCAGAGGTAAGTTAAATAAAAATATAAAAATAAAATTTAGTCAGAGGTTAAGTTAAATTAAAAAATAAAAATAAAATCTAGTCAAAGTAACTTAAGTTAAAGGGTAAGAGTAACTCTCCAATACATTTATTCCCCATCCGGGATTCCATCGCTCCCACACACTAACAGTAAAAAAATACCTTACATCACCTATCCCACTTTCCTTGTCCCCTAAAGCAATTCATCCTTCCGAAATGAAGTTTCAATTAAAAAAGCTAATCCCCCATAAATCTTCTGGATATGATCTCCTTACTCCTCAGATTCTTCAACAACTTCCATCCAAAGCAGTCATATTCCTTACTACGTACTACCCACTTGTCTCTATTATGGAAACACTCCACCATTATCCTTTTTCCAAAACCAAGCAAACCTCCAACAGCTTGACATCCTATTGACCAATTAGCCAACTCCCAATCCTTTCAAAAATCTTTGAAAAGACTCCTACCCCTCATAGAATCCCAAAATATTCCTTCCCATCAGTTTGGTTTTCGCTCAAAACATTCCACTGTTCAACAAGGGCTTCGAGTCGTTGATCATATATCAGCACCTCTAGAAAACAAGCATTACTGTTCGGTTGCATTTCTGGTTATAGCACTAGCTTTTGATCGGGTATGGCATTCCGGGTTCTTCAAGCTTAAAATTCATCTCCCTCATTGCTTATCCCCAATCCTTCGACCCTACCTCTCTGACCGCTCTATTCGAGTAAGCTGTGGAATAGCCTTTTTCGATATTTATCCAATCAAAGCCGGTGTTCCCCAGGGCAGCGTCATGGGCCCCATACTTTACATCCTCTTTACCGCTGACATCCCTGCTCATTACGACACCTTCCTTGAAACATTTTCTGATGACACGGCAATCCTATCATCCAACTCAGATCCTGAAATAGCATCTTTAAATCTTCAAAGCCACCTCTCCCTGATTGGGCACTGGTGTGATGAATGGCGCATTGAAGTGAATGAGTCGAAATGCAAACATATTACCTTTACTCTCCTACGCAATTCCTGTCCACCAGTACTCTTTAATTCCATCCAGCTTCCTTCCTCAGACACAGTACGGTTTCTTGGCTTTCTCTTAGACCGAAGATTAACATGGAACCCACAAAATAGACTTTAAATAAAAGAACTCAACCGACGATGGACAGCTATATGAACTATTGAACAGAAAATCTCAACTTTCAATTGACAACAAATTACTGATCGACAAGACAATACTGAAACCTATTTGGACCTACGGACTGGAACTGTGGGGGACAGCAAAATTTTCTAACATCAAACGCATTCAATCATTTCAGTCCAAAGTCCTTCGAACAATAGTCGATGCTCCGTTCTATGTAACCAACCAAACCCTACATCATGACCTTAATATCCCATTTGTCCTAAACCTTATCCCTCAAAATTTTTCCAAATTCCACCAAAACCGTACATATCATCCAAATACAAATGCACAATCCCTCTCTTGCTCTAATCATCCCTACAATCCTCCTCGAAGGTTGAAACGGCAGTGGCTTCGCGACGTTTTGTAGATTGTATATATTGAAGTTCTGGCAACGGCCAGATTCTTCACTCAAGACATGTGTGTATGTGGCTAAAGTGCTCTCGATCAATCTCCGCTGGCTTTAGTACCGGTGACGCGGTTGGGAGAGTAGCGCAGGGTTCTCCTGGAGTGGCCCAGAGACTTGTAAGAATATATTGGAGTTCTGGCAATGTCCAGATTCTCCACTCAAGCCATGTATATCTGGTTATAGTGTCTCTGCTCAGCCTCCATTGGTAATACTAGTGATGCGGCTGAGCAAAAGACGCAAGGATCTCCTAGAGTCCTGCCTTTCCCTCCACGACTGAGGGAATGGCTTGGCTCGGAGATCTTGAGTGAATGAATATTGTAAATATTGTATGAAAGCATGTGTGTATTTAAGCGGTTATTATGTTAAATTAGTTTATTTTTGTATAGTTTAGCATCTTTTAGTTCACATACATTTACTTTTATTATTATTAATTTGCTCTACAGTCCTTAATAGACCTGGGCGTCAGAAACAAGCCTCCGCAAGGCTTCCCTATCGGCAGCTATTCTTCTCCATCTTCTGATACCCAGGCGGCTGAGGTGATCCTCCACGTCGTTGATCCACCGCAGCCGGGGTCTTCCCCTAAGACGTACTCCTCCTGGGCGATTATAGATAAGTTTCCTAGGCAATCTATTCTCTTCCATTCTCTTTACATGGCCTTGCCATCTGAGCCGGCTACTTTTGACATTGGCTACATATCATCATTTTTAAACAGCTCATAGAGCTCGTCATTTTTCCGTATTCGCCACTGATCATTTATTTTCTTCGGACCGTATATTTTCCTTACGACTTTTCTCTCCCATATTATCAGCAACCTCTCACTTTCCTGAGTCAGAACCCATGTTTCACAGTCATAGGTAACGACTGGCCTTATAATGGTTTATAAATTGTTACTTTTGTATTCCAGCTCAGTTCTTTGGATTTTAGTACTTTTGCCACGGCAAAAAAACACATATTGCAAGCTGTAATTCTGGCCTTTATTTCGGCCTGCATTTCGTTCTGGTCAGTGGCTATTACTCCGAGGTATTAGAATACCGTTCCCATTAGAAAGAGGTGCTGATTAATTTGAAAATATTCATGCATAGCTACATTATTCCTTGAGGACTTCATGTAAAGACTTCAGGCCAAGTTGCATTGCTGTAGCATCGAATTCTTCGATAGATCTCGCAAGGGCAGACAATGTGCGAGCGCTGATAAGAATATCGTCCGCTTATACAAGACATTGAATATGTCGATCGAATATAGTCCCTCCAGGATTGGTCCTTATTGCTCTAACAGCCGCACCAGAGGACTGGTGATATAGGGTCTCCCTGCTTCAAGCCCTGTTTTACCTCAAAGCTGTCTGAGAGGACGTCTTGAATCTTTACCTTACATTTGGTATCTCTTACCGTCATCTCTGTCAAGGCAATCAATTTTCCAGGAATTGCCAGCATCCTCATAGCTTTCTGTAATTCCTTTCTGTCAATAGAATAATACGCCTGCGTGAAATCTATAAAGGCATAGTATTATTATATTGCTGTTTATTTATTTATCCAAAGTTTTAGACCAGAAATAGTATTTTCTTTTTGAACGATTTCGTTATCCTAAAGGGACTTTGTCCCAGATTAAAGTTTTATTCTATATATTTAAGTAATTATTTTGTTTAGGTTAGTTTCTTTTAGTTTATATAAATTTATTTTAGTATTATTATTTTGCAGTTTATTTATTGTACATAGTATGAATGAGCTATTCTTTATCAAGGGGACCCTACACGGTAATTCATGAATGAACGTCACAAGAAGTTCCAAGATTGCCCGCGATCGCTTTGATCATGAAGACCCTTTACACGTTCAATCATTATTGATCATTACTTATCATTGCTGATACCAATTTAGCGCAGTTGTAAACAAAGAAACAGCATAGATATTCTTATTTGGGCATTGTCATTTATAATATTGGGCATCAAGAGAAAAACGGAGATATAATAATTACTTCCTAGTGCCTGAAAATCGTTTAGACCCAAGTTAGTCCAAAATATAAGTCAACTACATACAAAAATCTATGAAAAGTATTGCGAAAATAATCAATCTGGATCTGGATTGGGCCAGATCTGAAACATAAGGAACATTAAGATCTTTATGGATAATGTTATTCGTGACAAAGTAAGGAGCATTGAGGATTTTACGAAGGATTTTGGATTGTAAGGATTGGATTCAAGAGGAATTCGATGGTTTAGTG
>CAKMRH010000072.1:0-12000 GCA_928085145.1 Nezara viridula | reverse complement strand
TCTATCAAATAAATGAAGGTAAGGATTTTGTTAGAAGCATCAGTTGTACTTTGAATAGATTTGTTAGGTTGAAGTTCGATCAATTGTAAAGAAATAATTAACAAAAGCTTGTGTATTTTATTTATTAATATGTATTTTATTTATTAACATGTATTTTATTTCTTAATATGTATTTTATTTCTTAATATGTATTTTATTTATTAATATGTATTTTATTTATTAATACAGTTGTAAATATCATAAATAAATAAAAAAATATTTTAAAAAAACCTTTAGGTCTACATTTCAATCTATTTAAAATCTATCTAACTGCCACACAGAAAAAATAATTGTATACCCAGTGGTTGAGAACCTCATAAAGTTATATGTGCTTTTAAGAATGTTAAAAAAGTTTCTTTTCTTTTACCACTACCACCGGTTAACCCGGAGAGACGATTAAACGAGAGTCTTCTACAGTACTACACCATATATGTATAATACCCTGTTGGAAAGCTATATTAGCGATATATAGATATTAGCGAAATTGATAATTCTTGAATGAAATTGAAAACAACAAGATATTCCCGGGAAAGCTATTTAATTTTAACTATCCGATATCAGAGTTTTGACTAAAAAAGAGAAGGGAGAGGTAGACAGGTTTTTTAGGATATAGTGGCAAGGGTATTGTGAAATGGATAGCATTAGAAGCAATTCTTTTTGGTAACCATTTACACTTCAAAGCTGGCAAGCTAGATAAAATTATGAAAAATTTCTCGGTGTTAAATATAATACATTGGAAAAATATAAGCAAATATGTGCAAAGTGGTTCAGCCCGTAAAATCAAAACAATAAAATAAAAAGTAATACTTCGGTTTTAATCACAGAACTTGGCCTGGAGGCACTGTGTCTTGTCTTTAACGTTTTTCGCTGTCAACAAAAAAGTGTATTTATTTTCTAATTTCAGACTTTATTATAAATAAGTGAATCTAAATATAAACATCTTAAAGGTTGACATAAAAAAAATATGTTTTTCAAAATTTATTAAAGATTTTAGTTGAATAAAATCAGATCCAATTCAATAAAATATACCCCCATTGTGTTGCATTGGCAACACTTGACATTAATTGCCGCCTACAAAGGTAGCTAATTCCTGTAATGGCATTGAGGTTATCAAATTTCATCTCATGTCATTTAAGTTAACTCTGTTACATTACCCCTCATTCAATTAAATGCCTGTTATGTGGCTGGATACTTTATTTATTTTTCATTTTATACGTATTTAATTCATGTTAAACAAATACAAAAACGTTTTACTAAACACAAGTATAGACTAGATTGATGAAGTGTATTACTAAATAAGAAATTAATTAGCATATAATACAAATGATATAATCTATTGAGGTATTTTTAAGGAAGATTTGTACCCATGAAAACTGACCTCCCAAGAGCAAATAAATACAAAAAAAAAAACCGGTAAAAATGTCAAACGTTATTAGATATATCATATAAAACATTTGGAATCATGATACATTTGTACACGTACAAATATATTTATATTACTTTTAGTCGTCTTTTATGGCTAATATTTATTTTCTTTTGACTAAAATTTAAGAGAAAAATGTATCATAAATAATTAAAATTTAAAAGAGTGATAATTGTATCGTTGAAATTGTTATATTAAAACAGAGTTATTCTCGATGGATTATTATTGTTGAACAAAAGTAACCAATGATTTATTACTTCATCTTTCGAATATTATATATCAAGAGAAGTTGGTTAAAGTTTTCAGTCTAAATAAATTATATTTATATTTATTCCCTTTGTGCCAACGTTTCAGCTTACATTTTAGGACTTTCACATAAATATTGAGAAACGATATATAAAAATATATAAATAAAAATCATACATAAAATAGAGAAGTATAAAGTAACAGTAACAAGGTAGCGATTTATCATGTAGCCATAGTAAATATATTTAAACACCATTTGTAGTTACAAAGATACAAACCAGAAGATTTCTCATACAATTAATACGTTAAAACTTATTAACTATCCGGGCATATGCAAAATAGATGGAAAGAAAATCAAAAATGCTTTGTAAGAAAATTTTAAGACTTCCAAAAGACTAATCTGTATGAATATCTCAATTTGGAAATAATGAATATTTTGAAAAACAGCTTAGAGTCAATTGGAAATTCGAACAATTTGACTGCAATATACTCAAATGCTTTACCTTATTTCTTATCATTAATTCATATTTTTTTTCTCTCAAGAAAAAAATCATACATATCAAATTCTAACCCTTAGATTAGATTAGATATATGTATATATTTTTTCCTTTTTATTTTTCTTATTTATGTTGTTTTCTTTAATTTTTATAGAAAAAAAAAGCATAGCATAAATAAAATGTAAGCATAACATTCATACATATAATATGAGAATTCACATGGAGTATGTAAACTTTTGCAATTAAACTCCTCCTGGATATGGTGACCATGCAAGAGAGAAATATATATATATATATATATATATATATATATATATATATATATATATATAAATAAATTTAGTTTGATTTATCGTTTGGGTTATGAAAAACATTTTCAATTATTCCACCTTATTATGATGAACTTCGATAACTTCGAGTCCAATATTTCCGGGAAAAAAGCAAAACAGCTAGTTTTATCTTTAAATTCTTTAGCATTTGAACAATATTATATTAAAAACAATCCTCTAAAAAAATTTCTATTCAAATACGGACATAACAGACAACAGGTTCATTTCATAATTAGCTCGAAAATTAATTAACGCATTCAATAGGAAGTTGACTAATTAGCAAGTTGCTATCGGTAGATTCGTTAGCCACAATGTTAGTCATCTAAATGACTAAACTATTCTTGATCGCTTTTTTTCATTGTACTCAATATTGAAATGGCAGTGCTAACTTCGTGGGCATTGTTTTTTTTATAACAGGTAGTTTGTCAATTTAGATTAATTAGCTCTTCCCAGTACGTACTAACTCTGTTGTTAAAATCCTCATTAATAAATATTTGTTATTTCTTAAATATTATTGCACAATGAAAAATTATTATACGTAATACAAAAATGAATAACTATTAGATAATAAAAGCAAAGTTAAAATAATGTTAGAATAGTGTGAATATATTTTCTCTTATCTCCTTCATTTTCACTGATACATTTTAGTCAAGTCTGCTCCTATGTTACCTCTTCAGCACTACACAATGTTGCTTAGCAGTTTTCCTTTAAATATTTTCAAATTCATCGAAAAGTATCTTTTAAGTCGCCATTAAGACTCGAGGATCGTTCCATGAACAATCGCCCAGAAAAAAGCTAGTCTTTCACTTTATGTTATTATTGGTAAAAATCACTCCAGTATGTAATTTTAATATATTTTGACCTATATAGTTTTAACCTCTAGCTCTAAACACTTAAGGAGTTATTTAATCTCCAATTTAATAAATGAATCATTATCTTGTTAACCTTACCAATTTTCTAAAAAAAAAAAAAAATTTAGTGATATTATAATAAATCTCATTATACTCAATGGCCCTCTCCAATGTTATCTTATCATTTGGAAGAGTATCACATGCTGTTTCCAGCAATATTTGTTTGTATTTGGAGATAGAATTAAAATATTTCATCTTGTTATTATTTTCATCTAGCTAATGAGTATTTTTAAGCTATGGTTACATTAAAACCTTTACCAAACTATTTAATTGATTTCAGAAAAATAACTTAAATTCGATGAGATTTATTTCAATCATTAGGAATTCGGTCGGTCGTGGGAGAACTTGTTGTTAATTATATATTTTTTCTTTGCCTGAAATTTTATCCCTTTTCACTATAAATAGATTAATGGATTTTTTAAATGATTTATTTTCTGTGATTAATTTACGTCAGCAGCAACAGCAGACACGTTTAAAATCCTAATTGTATCATATTTCTTGTCAGAATTCTTATGGTTAGTTCACTCCTTATGATTATATTATATTATTTATTGTTATATATTAATATATTATATATTATTGAGAAATTGTTATATTGTTGATAATAATAATAATAATAATAATATTGGATATATTGAGAAAAAACAAAGCTATTTATGCCTACACTATAATCTTGGCTCTTTACAATCGAAGGATATGCCCAACAGCAAATGTGATATTTAAACATTATTTAAATAAGTATTAATTATAAATAAATATTATTTTAATAGAAAAAAATATAAATATATTAAGATTTTTAACAATTATTTAAGCAATGACTGATTATATAAATACATTTTATTTTTTTACTCACTAAAAATATAAATATATTAAAATATCAAGCAAAAGATTTAAAGAATTAAATATCAATACAATAATAACAACCTATACTAAATATAGACAAATTAACAGACATCCTCATTTTTAAAAATTATATTTAATTATTATTATAGTAATAATAATATGTAATTATTATTTTATTAATAATAATATGTAATTATTATTATTATATTAATAATAATATTATATCATTTAATATTAATTATCCAATTAATATTAAATGATTCATAAAATAATTAGACAATAGAGAAGAAATATAAATATCAATAAAATTCTAATTACTTTTTTGAAATATTTATTAGACGTAATAATTATTGTTTTGTAGTTTCAGGCTAAGGAATGAAATTATCATAACCATTAGGGTTCCATCCTTTAACAGATTTGCCGTTATAAAGTTTATTTATTTCTTAAAATTTTCCTCAAGGAGCTGTATCTAAGATTGGAGATATGAAGTTAGGAGTCGTTCATTTCCCGGAGAAGTTTGGGACGAGTTTGGAGTGGCCTTTACATCTTAATGCGGACGTGATATGGGAATAGATGCCCACCACCACTCCCCAACTTCTCTGTATAAAATTAACCTACCCTCTTCCCATCCTGCTCCTGCAAGTCTACCCTGGTAGCTACTCACTTATTTATTCCAAGCTTTTGTCTACGTCTCGCTGAAATATAGTGATTAGCTGTAATCATTGATCAGAGGAATCCAAAAGAAAGGGAGGAGAGAGAGAAAAAGAGGGAGAGTGAGAGAGAGAGAGAGAGAGAGAGAGAGAGAGAGAGAGAGAGAGAGAGAGAGAGAGAGAGAGAGAGAGAGAGAGAGAGAGAGGAGAGAGAGAGAGAGAGAGAGAGAGGAGAGAGAGAGAGAGAGAGAGAGAGAGGAGAGAGAGAGAGAGAGAGAGAGAGAGAGAGAGAGAGAGAGAGAGAGAGAGAGAGAGAGAGAGAGAGAGAGAGAATGGCAAAATCGATTATATATAGAAGCATTTCCAGTTAGTCAATTTTAGGACAAAAAGGTGGTGTAAATACCATACATAAGTATACCTTAATACGTAATATTCCAGTTTTGTTGTTTTTGAATTTCGTGAGCTAGGCTATTCACCGTAAATTCTAATTTCAGAAGAAGTTAGTCGGAATCGCGTCCAGTATACAAAATACTATTATATAATATATAAATATATATATACACTATTATATTGACCTCATCCACAACTAACTTCTACTGAATATTTTTCTTTAAATCTTATTTTTATGGAGAAAAAAATACGTTTTGCCTCAATTAATGACATTGAATATTTGAGATGTATGAGACTCATTCATATCATATATACAATAACAAAAACAATAGAAAAATTATCTCAAATGAAAATTTACTTAAACAGAAGAAATAAAACTTGAGACAACATTCAATAAAAATATAAAATCACATTCACACTTATTTATAATATTTACTATCAGTCGAGGGAGTTCCAAGTCCAAGACTTAAAGAGATTCCATCGCTTCTCTCTCAGTCACATCACTGAGATGGGGATCCAGTGGAGACCGAGAGAGGGCACTAAAGCCACGCTCATGGTTTGAGTGGAGAAGCTGCCAGGAATCCATTGAAGTGTTTACAAAAGATCTCGAGGCAATTGCCGTTTTAACCTTTGAGGACGATTGTAGGAATGATAATGATGGCTCTGATAAAAATTAGAGAATCGGGTTGGAAAGGAAATGTTAAGGTCATGAGGTAGAGTTTTGTTTGTAACATAATAAGGAGCATTGACTACTGTACGAAGTACTTTAGATTGATAGAATTGGATGCGCTTGATGTTCGAAAATTTAGCTGTCCCCCATATTTCAAGACCGTAGGTTTAGATATGTTTTAGTATGGTCTTGTATATTAATAACTTGTTTTCTATTGATAGTTAAGAGTTTCTGTTGAATACTCTATAAAACTTTTGAAATTAAATATTAAGGTCGTCTTAAGTTTCAATGATATTTCTCCCAGGTCAGGCATATTAAACGCTATAACGGTACTAATAATTAAACGCAATATAAACTTTACTTTTGATATTTTTCATAGCAAATACATATTTCTCTTAAAAGAATAAATTAAAAATATTAAAATGGATTTTTTTTAGTTGCAATGAAATATGTCTCTTATATAGTCGCGATACTCGATATTTTTGGAAAATGATTTATTTATTCCTCTTAAAATAAAAGATAAATCAACTCAGACATTCCCTTTAACTTTCGAGAATCGTTTCCCATCACTTTGTAAGGAATATATTTTTTTTTCTCCTAATCAGATGAGCCAGCTCCACTCGAATTATGTATTGATATATTGCTCGTTCTCTGCAAAAATAATAAATCTAAAGAATAAATTTCTTCAAGACGGTCCCAGAGAATATCCTCTTGTTATTTTGAGACACTTATCCTGAATTTCAGACACGAATTCAATTTGTCCCACCCTCCCAACTGTAGCAGGGAATATTCTTTGATGTGACAAGGGAAAAAAGAGGAGATTTTGTACGTCATAGCCGGCAAGAGGTAAATCAAATTCCTACGTTTTCATAAATACCGAACGAATATTCATTTCGAATATATCGTTGGAAAAGGATTCATTCTGTAACGGGGTTGCTATTCGAATCCGAATTTAGATGGGAAATGTAGTATTGTGTTTCATGTAAGAATAAATAAATTAAATTTATTACAATCCATTATTAAAACCTCATTTTCATCATTAAAATATTTTAATTATTAAATCTTCGGTACGCTTTTTGCTAGTTGTCCATGGGGTGAAGATTTTATTACTTTTATATTCTATACATAAAGTAAAATACGATTTAAACCCAATTAAATCAACAATATTAAATTTAATGTCAATGATATGGATCCTTTCTTACCATGTGTCTTTGCTGTTTGGGAATTGAAGAACCTTCGATATAAAATATAAATTAAAAGTAGTAAAATAATTTAAAAGTAATTTGCTATTAATAATTTAATAGATAAATAAGAGTTATTAGTTGTATTATGTTCTAAATGATTCATTTAAAATATATGAGCCTTTCAGTTGACAAAATAACTAAATCCGATTTCAATATGTTTTATTATTAATTTTAGTGATATTCATAACAGTAAAATATATTCCTCTGTTCACAGTTATATATTTCAACACTGCAATCACCTACTTCGGAATCAACTTAGTCACCTTCTATACAGATATTATATATTTTCCAACTAGAAATATCACTAAAATTACTTTACACAAAAATATTGAAATTAGAGTTAGTCATTCTGTCAACTTATATTATTATTTTATGCCAAAGGCATATATGTAAAAAAATTGTATTATTGGAAATCAGTTTAATTGTTATATATGTATTTATGATCAACATTGGTATGTATATCTATGGTAAGATGATTTATTTTCGTCATACGTTTACGCCTTTTCAACAAAATAGAAAAAAAAAAAATTTCCATAGGTCCATATTTATTTCTTTAACTGATCCGAGATAAATAATTAAGCAATCACATGTCTTACATTTTTAAATAATAACGCTAATGCAACTACAAAATGTTAGCCCGTGTCGTGAAAAAAGTTAATTCTAAATGCATAATTGTTCTTGTAATCACGAATTTTATTTATTTTTCGTTTCTAACAAGCCTTTGAGAATCACTTAAACATTTCATATTGATAAGTTTCCTTTTTCTTCCTGAGTAATTATCACCATAAAAAAAATCCTCTATTCGCTACTGGTAATGGATAGACTAACGAATGATGTTTAGCTATATAAGAATATTTTATCAATATTTATCTAAGTTTTTATGTTGAAAGTCTTTCATGAACTATATTTCACGATAAGAGGGACTTTTATTCCAAAAATTATTTACCGAATTTGTCTTGAATATTATACAACAGCTCAAATCATATATGATTAATTTAAACTTAAGAATTGTTGTAGGTTTAGGTAAGGATTTTTCAGGAACCTATTACGAGGTTTCCTCCTGATACCTGCTTAGAAAATGATTACACGCAGGTTCAGTCATTTTTCTGCCCTTTGCCCTTTGTTAATTACAGAGCCCTTTGGATTCAAAGGAACGCCAACACTGCCATTTTTTTTACCAGCCTCGCAATCATTAGCGTGTGATCAACTAGAATAGGGCTGGGGGTTCATTATGGCCGATGTTTGTAAGGCTTCATATGTCCAGCTAGGGTCAGCTTTTGTTCCAGACCCTGGGTGCAGGGGGAGCTGTGGCTCACATGTTTTATATAATTGCAGCGGTATTTTGAAAATAAACAATTGCATAACCACCTTCCAATTCTGGTTAGCTTATGTTGCAGACGGAGGAAAAAAAATCTCACATGCCAGAAATGTGTATATATATATATATATATATATATATATATATATATATATATATACATATATATATTTGTATATATATATGTATATAAATATCTTTGATATATATATATATATATATATATATATATATATATATATATATCAAAGATATTTTTTGTCGGTACACAATATCCTCGTTAATGGCAATGCTAGGATGTAGAAAACATTTGTTCTTTTATAATGTACTGTATCATTTTCCTTTATTATATAATCTCACCGGTCATCAATTTAATGTTTCCGACCCGAAGATGATTCCTCTGTTTAAGTGTGTGTGTTATACAGATACCCCAATTTTAAAAAAAATTCATCGTTTAATAAGCTTCAAGTCCATGTTAATCAAATTGAAGTTTATTATACAAATTCTTGAGATTCGTCTCAAGTTGTGTAAAGAACAACATTGACTACAATTAACTGTTGCAAAGGTTTAATTTCTTATTTTTTTATGATCTGGGATATGTTATATTAAAAATTATTTCCTAAATACACTTTTTATTTATTTTGATAAACATAATAGTCTAAATACACTTTTTGTTTATGAATAATTGCGTTTTTCTCCAAGGTCTTTGTCGCAAGAATTGATCCGTATTGGCAAATTTAATGTTTCTATTCCTACAATTTACGTTTAAAACATAAAAAACCAGGTCATTACTTATTATTTTCAGAGAAACATAAATCTTAGGACTAGAAACATGAAATTTATCACTTATAAAAACGTATCACCTACTTTGACAAAGATCTGAAAGAACAATCTAATACAAAGATCACGGATAAAAATAATTTTATTAGTTTGAAGCGTTTTGACATAACTATTCATTTTAATGGATAGTATAATGGATAAATAATTATTACTATTCAATCTAAAAAGTAATAAATTTGATTTTTTTTTGTTACCATAAAATATTTCTAAATTTACTCTACTTTTGGTTAAACATATATTAAAATATAATGAAACTAATTAAATTAATTTTGAAACCAACAATAATGTCTAATTAAAATTACAGGATCTATTTCAAGTCTCTTGGTTTTTACGCCTCAGTTCCATGACAAATTTTATTTAGAGCGTATACTCTAAGAATTCCAACAGATGGTTTCTGAGGCTGAAAGTGGCACTAGTTTAAAATTAACTTACTCGAGAGGAATTCAGTGGCGTCTTGACTTATTATGCTCTTGAGGCTACATTAATATTTCGAGAAAATTAAAGTGTGTCGGATTTAATCTAGGAACGCGGCAGCAGTTAACCCCGCCAAGCAAACCAAACCCGCATGAAATATAAAAAAATAATCGACCAAGTTATTATTAATACGTACAAGTTTTTAAGTTCTGAATCCGCAGTAGCGGAAGGTTTCGGAGCTAATCATTTTTCACATACCAAGCCATTGTGCACACTGATGGCCCATTTTTCATTTGTAACCGCTAACCGTAAATATCAAGTAATCCCATTAGCAATGTTGGTATTTAATTTCATGATATAAGAGGTTGAATCAAATTAATGAAACGGATTTAATCTAAAAAGTATTTTTGATAGTGGATTAATAATTTACTGTAGCAGATATATTGACGAGAAGTTAGTTGGGGTGTTCAATCAAAAAGCAACAAAGTAAAAACAGATAAATTATATTTTTTTAAATTTTTACTGAAGTTTTGGACCAAGGTTCAGGCCTTAATCAGGGGTAATGAAGGTAAAATGAAATAGATTTGAGAAATCAGTAGACGGCAAAAGTAATAATGTGTAGGTAAAAGATATAGCCTAATAACATGTAGGTAGAATAAATTTAGCATTAATAAATATTTGGAAAGTCAGATATATGATATATAAATAAATGGAATATAAGATATTACAACACTAACAAAGTTGGGAATAGAAAATAGTGAAAGGAAGTTGGAATATATAAGATAATAGTGATATGTATTGAACCTTGCAGGTAGTAATCTTTTAACTTAATATGGGCTGCGGAAAACATAAAATAATAGAATATAAAATTTTTCAACACTAACAAAGTTTGGAATAGAAAATAATGGAAGGAAGTTGGAATATATAAGATAATAGTGCTATGTATTGAACCTAGTAGGTAGTAATCTTTTAACTCAATACGGCCAGCGGAAAACAAAGTTTGAATATCTTAACCAAGAATGTTTGATATAAGATGTTTGAATAGCCAAACACATCAGGTACCTGCCTGAAACCTGCAAGGATCGTCCTATACCTGAACCCTGGGGAAGGCTCAGAGTAAAAACTAGTAAGAGGCTAAGTAACTGGTTCCTTTTAGATTGTATTATCAGTTATTGTGAAGTTATAGGGTGAAGCTAAGAACCAATGAAAAGCATCCTTGCCCCACCGTGAATATTTCTATAAAATCTCCCGAGAAGTGAGAACAGAGGTCATATGTGAATTTCTGGCCTTGAGGATAGGTCTTATGTTTTCTTCCGGCTTGGGGACTGAAGCCTTGACCCAAGATAGACCATGAAGATGGACCTCCTGGCAGATTTTAGATCATAGCCTGACGAAATAACCTCGAATCAGCAGATGCAGCTAGGAAATCTACTAACAACATCCCTTCAATTACCATAATAGCTAAGTTGTAATTTCCAATCCTAATGTTATAATATTTCAAGGCAATAATCCTCAAAACAGTCCATCTGAAATCATACCTTCACAGTTAATTATTAAATTCTTTTAATCATGTATTTAGTTTATTTCATATAGTATTTGCACATTAAGATTTCTATGTTTTTTTATATAATTCTTTATTGGACATTGAAATAAATTAAGTTTTTTAGTAAGTTATTTTAATTCTGTCACCTATTTATATCACGATGATCACAGGTAATTAGAAATCATGATAAACACAAACCACCCTTTGAGAAAAGAAATTTAATTAATTAATCATGGATCCAATATATTATAGATTCAAATTTCTTTTGCTAATCTTTTAAGAATAATTTTTATCAAATATTTCTGGGTAATTATCATCAATAATTATCCAGTGGCATCCCGAATAAATTTCAAAAAACTAAAAAATAACATTTGAATTGTAAAAGTTAGGAACTTAAGAAATGTATAAAAAGGTAACATATTTAGGAACCTATGAAATTGGTGATAATAGTAACAGAGATAGGAAAAGGATTTAAGAATAGTTATATCAATATAAACAAATTTTTAGAAACCGACATTACTTATAGGATGACCTGGGTATACAAGATGCATTTCAAGAATTCCAGTATAAATAAACTTGAAAATATTTTCAACATCTTGAGAAAGTTTAGTAAGTATACTTTATAACTTTCGATTCTTATTTT